>JAJIYU010021120.1:0-10153 GCA_030144865.1 Tinospora cordifolia | reverse complement strand
AGCCTAGTACATTTGAGGGGATGACGGACCATTTGGCAGCTGACAAATGGTTTACTAAGATGAACAAGCATCTAAACGCTATGGGGGCATCTGGGCCTAGGAGGGTAGCATTGCTAGTGCATCAGCTCGTAGGACCCGCCTATCATTGGTGGGAGGTGATCGTGAGCGAACCCACCATTGATGAGTCTGCCATATTGTGGCAAGAGTTTAAGACATTATTTTATGATAGTTTCTTCTCCTCGATGAAGGCTAGGCAACTGTATTCTAAGTTATTTGGCTGACGTAGAGGACCATGAGAGTGTTGGCGTACGAGCAAAAATTCATCGAGCTGTTTAGGTTTGCCCTAGAGTTAATCAGGGATGAATAATCCAAGGTAGATAGATTCATAGAAGGGCTGAGGGTAGAGATCAGGACGATCATTACTCCACTAAGACTGGCCACCTTGAGAGAAACATTGGTTAGGGCATAGTTCGTTGAACTGGATCTTGAGCATGAGCAGACCTTGAGGAGTAGACATAAGAGGTCACAGCCAAAGCAAACCACTGGAGTCTCCCAAAGTCAGACATAGTGAGCTAATGGACGACAATACCAGCAGGCTCAACTCGATCAGGCGGGTATTGATCAGAAAGAGTTGGCTAAGAGGCAAGGTTACTAGGCAACTGTAGTCTGAGTTTATTTGGTTGACGCAGAGGACCATGACAGTGTCGGAGTACGAGCAAAAATTCATCGAGCTATCTAAGTTTGCTTTGGAGTTGATCATGGATGAATAGTCCAAGGCAGATAGATTCATAGAAGGGCTAAAGGTAGAGATCAGGAAGATCATTACTCCACTGAGACTGACCACCTTGAGAGATATAATGGTTAGGGCACAGTTCGTTGAGCGGGATCTTGAGCATGAGCAGACCTTGAGGAGTAGACATAAGAGGTCACAACCAGAGTAGAGCACTAGAGTCTCCCAGAGTTGGACACAGTGAGGATGGCAGTACTAGCAGGCTCGATTCGACCAAGTGAGTATTGATCAGAAAGAGCTGGCTAAGAGGCAAGGTTATGTTTTAAGTGCGATTAGGAAGGACATATAGCTTGAGATTGTCCTACTAGAGCACCAGCCTCAGTTCGACATCAGTAACAATAGACTCATGGACAGAGTAACCTTCCACAACAGAGGCGAAAACTATGAACTTAGCGACAACAAAGAAATCAGGCCAACTATGTGCAGCAGACACACAGACGGATCCCACTCCTGTAGTAGAAGGTACATTTTTGTTGTTTGGTGTTGCTGTGCAAGTTTTGTTTGATTCTGGTGCCGCTAGATCGTTTATTTATGAAGACTTATTGAATACACTACAATTAGTGACAAACCCATTGGTAGTGGCACTGGACGTAGCCACAACCATAGCGGCTATCGTGAGTTGCCAAAAATATTATAGATGTAAACTTAGGTTTGGGGAGAAGCTGGTTTCAATTGACCTATCTGCACTCCATTTCAGCGGATATGATGTGATATTAGGGATGGACTGATTAACCCAATATCAGGCACAAATTGACTGTCAGAGAGAAGAGTTATTATAAAGCTATCATCTAGCGAGATATTAAGGATAGATGGGAATATGCAGAGGTTGCCAAGGAGTTGGATGTTAGTAATGTTATGTTCTATGAAATAGAAAGAAGACTTCATGTAGTTAATGGAAGAGGATGTAAAGAAATCTAAAGAAATTGAGGAAATTCATATGGTACAGGAATATATGGATGTGTTCCCAGACAATCTACTTGGACTTCCACTACACAGACAAGTGGAGTTCAAGATTAAACTGCATCCAAACATGAATCCCATCGCGATTCCACCATACAGAATGGCACTAATGGGATTGATAGAACTAAAAACATAGCTGGATGAGCTCTGTCAGAAAGGATTTATTAGACCTAGTGAGTCACCTTGGGGAGTTCCAAGCTTGTTTGTAAAAAAGAAGGATGGATCCATGAGGTTGTATGTGGACTATCGACAACTGAACCAAATGAAGATAAAGAACAGGTACCCACTGCCCAGAATAGATGACCTCTTCGATTAGTTGAGGGACCTACACATTTCTCGAAGATAGATTTGAGGTCAGGGTAATATCAGTTGAGGATTCAAGAGTCCGACATAAAGAAAAAAGCCTTTAGAACTTGATACTGACACTTCAAGTTCACAGTGAAGCCATTTGGTTTGAACAATGCGCTGGCTACATTTATGCATTTGATGAACAAAATCTTTAGCTAGTATTCGGATCAGTTTGTTGTAGTATTTGTGGATGACATTGTGATCTACTCCAGATGAGAGGTTGAGCACGAAAACACTTGCATGTTATCTTGGGGATCCTACAAAAAAATGAACTTTATGCCAAGCTTAGCAGGTGTGAGTTGTGGATGAAGAAGGTCAAGTTTCTTGGCCATGTCATGTCAGCGGAAGGAATAGCAGTTGACCTTAAGAAAGTGGAAGCGGTATCGAACTGGAAGCAACCTACAATTCTCATGAAAATTCGAAGCTTCTTAGGTTTGGCTAGATATTACCATAGGTTCATCCAAGATTTGGCAAAATTGGCTGGACCCATGATTAAATAACCAGGAAAGGAGAGAAGTTCGTTTGGAATGATAAGTGTGAACAATCATTCCAAGAATTAAAGACAATGTTAACTTCAACACTTGTCTTCACCACACCTACTCATGGTGTGAGGTACACCCTATACACAGATGCTTAATTGATTGGATTGAGTGTGGTACCGATGCAAAATGGACAGGTAGTGGTTTATGCTTCATGGTACTTGAAGACCCATGAACAGAATTACCCTACCCAAGATCTAGAGTTAGCTGTGATTGCATTTGCGTTGAAGATTTGGAGGCACTATATCTATGAAGACAGCTTTGATTTGAACTTGGACCATAAGAGCCTCAAGTATATTTATACCCAAAAAGAATTGAACCTTCGGCAGTGGACGTAAATAGGATTCCTAAAAGACTACGATATTCAATTGCATTATCATGCAGGCAATGCCAATGTCGTGGCCGATGCATTCAGTTGAAAAATCTAGCAAGAAGGATGAAGAAATAGGGCTGATGTATCAGCTAATTAGTTGGTATAATCTAGGTATAATTGTGAATAAGAAAAGAACATATCTGTATGTTGTGCCTTGCAAACCCAATCTTGAACACCAGATTAGAGATGAGCAGAAAAGCGACAAGTAGCTAGTTGATCCGACAGAGGGTGTCAAACAGGGCAAGCATACAGATTTCAAGATTGATGTAGAGGATATACTGAGACTAGGGAATAGAATCTATGTACTAAGTGTTGGGGACAGAGCAAGAGAACCATACTGGATGAAGCTCATCAAACTAAGAATGCAATGCATCCAGGTGGGGACAAAATGTACAAAAATTTGTGAAAAACATACTGGTGGAGAGGTATCAAGAGGGACATAGCCTAGTATGTCTCTAGGTGTCTAACATGTCAGCAAGTGAAGGCTAAGCACAGAAAACCATTAGGATTGCTGCAACCACTTCTAATACCAAAATGAAAGTGGGACAATATTGCAATGGGTTTTGTTAGTGGCCTGCCAAGGAATCAGAAAGAGGAAGACACCATATGGGTTATTATGGATCAATTGATGAAGGTAGCTCATTTTCTACCCATTCAATTTACAGATTCAATTAGGAAGCTTGGAGAATTATATATCAGAGAGATTGTGAGACCGCATGGTGTTCCCAAGACTATAGTGTCAAATAGAGATCCCCCAAATTTATGTTTCAATTTTGGTAAAGCTTACAAAAAGACTCACTATGAGCATAGCATTTCATCTTTAGAAAGATGGGCACTCTGAGAGGGTCATTCAGATATTGGAAGGTATGCTAAGAGTGTGCATACTTGATTTTAAGGGCAATTGGAGCAAGTATATGCATTTGGCAAAATTTGCCTATAACAACAATTATCAGGCGAACATCTAGATGACTCCATATGAAGCGTTCTAAGGCAAACCCTGTAGATCACAGTCATGCTGGGCAAATTTTGAAGATCAAATGCTCACACAACCGGAAATGGTTGATGAAATGAACACACAGGTTAGACAAATTCAGAAGAGGATAGTTACAACTAAGAGTTAGAAGAAGAGCTACGTTGATAAAAGAAGAAAACCCTTAGAATTCCAACGGTGATAGAGTTTTTTTGAAGATCAGCCCACAGAAGGGGATCAAATAGTTTGGATTTAAGGAAAAGCTAGTACCAAGGTTCATAGGCCTATTTGAGATATTCAGGCAAATTAGCGACTGTGCCTATGAATTAGATCTGCCAAACAGAATGTCCTTGATTCATAATGTACTTCACGTATCAATGCTATGGAATTAAAAGCTAGATACCTCACATGTTATACACTAGGAGGAGACCGTACTTAAAAATAATGCAACATATAAGGAACCAACAGTCAGAATATTAGACTATAAGGTACAAAGTCTCAAGACCAAGGACATTCCTTTGGTCAAGGTCCTATGGAAGCATCACGACTTAAAAGAGGCAACTTGAGAGTTGGAAAGCGAAATGCGGACAACGTACCCAGATCTCTTTAGCAGGAACACTTGATTAGATATCATCATACAGGTAACATTCTTTTAAATTTTGAAGATGAAATTCTTTTAAGGGGGTAGATTGTAATACCCTAAAATTAAATAAGATTGCCATGTGTGATTGCATGAAATATGTATAAGTAAATTTATAATAATTATTAAAAAATGCTACGAAATCAAAAATCACAAGAAAATGTGCAAAAAAGGGCACATTTATGGGATTACCATGGAAATGAAATGTGATTACCGTGGTAATGACAAAAAAATCTAGAAAAAATAAAGTTTTGCACTGGTTCCCACGGTCGATGATCACAATAATGCAGGACTATATAAAGAAATTCCTGCATAGGAAGCCCTAAAATCCTCCATTTCTCTATTAGAGCTTGTGATTTCTTCCAGAGATCAGTTTACTTCGATTTCTCTTGGTTTCATCTGAGTTTTTCAACAACTTTAGCTCACTCAAATCATTTTCAGCTAGTACTCAAGCAAAAGGGGAAGAAGAACGACACCACGCAAGGAAGAATTGAGGGTTTTCACATCTTGCACAAGGACGAACCAAGTGAGCCACGTTTCTCTTCTTGAATGAGTGTTCAATCACTATTATTTGGTGTGATTTGAGTACGGATGTCATGCATGGAATGAAAATAGAAGTGGTTGAAGGATGGGGCCTCGTGTTGAACGTGAATGAAAAAGAGAAAGCAAATAGCGCGAGGTATAACGTTATTTCTCTGATCTACTCGTGGTTTAAATCTTTACCATTGGTGACCGTGGTAATGTTTTGCATTACTGTGGTAATGAGTTTTTGGATTAGTTTTTTGTTCCAGCCTTGTGTAAATTGTGGGATAAGAACACCGTGAGACCATTAGACTATTATTAAACAAGTAAAAAATACTCTAAATTCATGAGCCATAAATGTTTAATGGTGTAGATTGAGGATCTAAGGTGACTACAAATAGGAGTAACGGCTCAACGGAACTAAATATCAGGTGAGCGGGATTTCCTTACTCACTAGTATTATTTAGATTTTGAATGCATAACATGATGTTTGGTTAGCTTATTATATATTTAGAAGCATGCTAGGACTTACTTTTTTTATCTTGATTGGAATGACTTGATTTGTATCTATGATGTTTGGTTACTTGTATTACAACATGCATAGATAGAGAATTCATGCATTGATCTTTGGTCGAACATATCTGATTAGTTTACGTGAAATATTAATTACGATGATTGTGTGTGGATTAAAATGGAATGTGAAACTAAAAAAGATTAAATTAAGATTTAATAACTGTACATACTAGAAAGATGATAGGCTACATAGCGTCATTGTGGGTGTCCCACCCAAGCTGGCTACAACAACTAATTGATTTGTCGGACTATGAGTCACTTAGGACCTCTCTCCTTAGATTGTGGTCCCAATAGGTAATCGGCTGTCGGGCATTACCACTGGATTCGCTAACCATACGGGGACACCGAGAGCAGAGTTCTTTGGATTTTTGAAACTTAACAAATTTTCCAATAAAGTGTTTGAAATGCCCTAATGTAATGAAAGTGTTTGCATGTTGTGTATTCTGGTTTGTATAATGCTAGTGATGTGTAGGGATGACCAATTGGGCTCACGAGCTCACCCCATTATTTCATTATAGATGATCATTGATAATGCAGGAGTAACCAGCCATGCGAGCCCGTCATGTTGGGTGAGACCTCACTGGGAGATTGTCATAGTTTTTGCTTTAATGCTCTATTATTTTGATGTAAATGATTTGAACTTGCCATGTGCCCTCCATCTTTTAAACTATTTCACACAAATTAAATGTTTTGGGACTTACGCCAATTGGGCCATGTTTATGTCTTCATAGTATGCTTTAAAAATGATTATGAAATTATAAATCCACTGCAAAGTGTTTTGTTTTGTTCAATACACTTTCATTTTGATTTTGTTAGTATTTAAAACCTCAGCATACATTTTCTTAACGAATCTCATTTTACTAACAAAAAAAATTGGCATTTTAATGATCATTATGTATTTTAAATTGATTTCATAACTTATTTGAAAGAAAGGCTTTGAAGCATGAAATAGACAAAAATAAAAAGGAGTTAAGTACCCTCTGGCTCTCAGCAAACAACCTGAGTCTGGGGTTTCCTGCTGAAGGGGTGTGCCATCTTCGTGCGCGGCCTCGAACTCCTCACAGAAAGAGAACTGGGAGCCGAGGTGTTACAATTATGGCCTAAAAAGACCACAGCTCTTTGGATAGGTTTTTAAAGACCATAGAATGCACAAAAAGGTCCAAGCCCTTGACCATGATAGAGTAGCCGAAATAAGCTTTTCAATACCTCCAAAACCATAAAGTTTTGATAATCATAACCTTTGAACTAGGACTAAAATTATTGCCCAACATTAGTTACAAAATAGTAAATTTCATGCCATTTCTGGAATGGTGTAGGCATGATCAAGGAAACCACTACACCAAGTTGAACCTTGTCAAGTGTATTATAAAATAGACTCAAGAATGACCTCAATCCAACACCTTGAGCCCCCGAACCGACCTTCTAAAAATTGTTACGCAAAAATGGGAAAGATTTGCAAACCAATGGGTTCATGTACATCTTTGTTAAAACATGGGCTTGGCTAAGGAAAATAGTCATTGCCATGACATTCTTCATCACAAACACTACAAGATAAACCCAAAAATCACATAAAACAGAGTCCCAAAACTTAAGTTATGGCCTTTTGAAATTCAGTATATCGTAGAAGTAATTTGTAAATTGGACCTTAAATAATCCACATCAAAGTTCATGGGTTATTTTAACCTATGATTACTTTAGAGGTCATTTTAAACCCAAAGCCAAGTTTAGCAATTGAATCAAATGCTAACTGAAACTCGAGTGCTTTTATAGGAATCTCAGAGGACCAAGGCCGCCACGAGCGTCAAGTAACATAAAAAGCGTGTAAATCGAGGTAAAGATGATTCTAACTCACACACTTTTAATCGTATTTGCTTGCATATTATATATAAAATGGCCTAGGTTGTAGTGGAATGCACCCTTTATTGATTGTATGATTAAATGCTTATATTTCCATTGATTTTGCAAATAATGAGAACATGATTTGAATGTATATTGCTTGCTATGTTCATATGCATGTGACCATGATAGATTTAAAGCAAAAACATAATTTTGTTCGCATATAAAATGATATGCACATAAATTTACTAGATGAGTATAGTCAATGAGAATATATCATTTAGAATACAAAAGTGATAAAGATATAATTAAATGATTGTTACATATTATACTCATATGCATGAGGGTACAAAGGATCTATCTTTTAGAGTAATGTCATTTAATATGTGTGAATATGTTAATGACCAAATACAAGATCACTCTTAATAAGATAACAACACAATTGGAGGGGTTTATTGGCCTAAGGACAATCAACGATGGTTCTCGCTTTTACATCTCGATTAAGAGACGGATGTGTGATCATACTCAAGAAACTTGATCATGCCTCGCGTATCTTCTAAGTCTATAGGCTACTACACATACAGACACATAGCCTGGATGCCAGTGACCTTCTTGTAGGATTCATTTGACCAGAAGTATGAGAATCACCCTAGGGTCGGCCACCCTACCTTGATCGACTAAAAACAATCTACTATTTGTATTGCGTAATGTATTGAAGTGATTAATTGTATGATGTACTTGCTATATTGTTGGATTGTTTTTGAATTAGAATGATCCACTAGGCTTGTAAAGCTTATCCCCTTCCACTTTTCAAATGCAAGAAATCAGCATGCCAACTGAGGAACTTGGGACAAAACTTACTATCCTTATCTTCTTGATTTTTGTGTCTTATGATATTACTTAAATACTAGTGTTTATAAGAACATGAATATAATGATTAAAAGCCCTTTGATCAATGAATGAACCCTGATGTTGGTTACTTTTGGCACACCATTTCTACATTATGTTTCTATTATTAGTGCTTATGATACTTAAAAAACTAGTTTTAAAACTAATAACCTAATAGGATAAAGAAACAACTCAGATAATAGTAACACCCTAGAATATTAAGAAAATTGTTTTAACAATTCTAAGATAGAGATTACAAGTTTAAGTTTATAGTGAGTAAGCCCTATTCCAAGTAAAGTTAAACATTAAATGGGAGGTAGGTTATCCTACTCTAGGAAGGCATGATTTTTTAAGTAGACTCCGTCTAGCCATCTTGATTGGAGATTGTCCCACTAGCTTAAACAAGTAGTCAAAAACGAACAACAAATTTTCAAATAAATTAACTAATATTCTAATATATCTATTCCAAAAGGTTTTTCACTCTCATGTGTACATATGTGTATAAGGAAACATTTTTAATTGGTTTTTTTTAATAATTTGGTGAGTTTAAAATGAGATACAAGATTAAGGCATAAGCCAAAAAGGGGGTGTTATAGCTTGGTATCAAAGCTCATTTATTAGATATACTTGGCATTACCTACATGGGTAGGCGTTAGACTTTTCGAATGCATAGGTATGAACTTTAGATAAAAAGGAATGAGAATACATGCAAGTGGATCATTAAATATGAAACTTTTATAGCATAAGATAGAGACAATAAAGTTGATTGTGCCTTGATTGGTTGGAATTCGAAACTGAGAACCTACATTGCCGGTCTCTACATGATATAGGACTCGTAGGAAACATGGAGTGCAAAGGAAGCTCATTCCTAGTGAACGACATACCTTTTTGGTGAATGATTGATGACTTTGGAAGAGCTTGTGACCATGCATTCGGTTGGTATCAGACTTTTAAATGTGTGGGAGCTTGAGAGGCCTTAGTCGATAGAATGTTTGCGAAATTGGTTGAATATAGTAGAAATCTTATGTGGATGCTTAAACCAATAGGTGATGTTAGTATGGGACTTCGAAACCCCAAGGAAAGAGTGAAAGCTTAGGGTTCCACTATGCTAACGTGATGATTGATTGTATGATTTCACTATATATTGAGCATGTTAAAGAATATATTTGTGTTGCAATGCCAAAAATCATGTACCCAATGCGGACCGAGTTAATGCATATGAATGAAGGCATACTCACAAGCGTAGTTATATTTTGGGTAAGTACATAGAATGACTCAAAGAAAATCTAGATAACTCTCACTAGAAACCCAATCAACACAAAAATTTAGAACTTACATTAGAGTCACATGAACATGAGCCTCGAAGTGTGAAGTCGCAAGGAATACTATGTTACTTGACTAATAAATGCATAAATCATATAGATGGCACCTAGAGGCGAATCACCCAAAGGAAAATGACCCCTAATGAGAGTGTGGAACAACCAACTCCCTAGACAGCAAATGTTATACCCCCACCATACCCCATGATACCAGGAGTAATGATCTCTACCAAAAAATGGCTGAGTTTACTCGACAAATGCTAGATTGTATCAATGCTCAAGTGGTGGCAACACCAGCGACTACAGAACTAGTTAGATAAGGAGCTCAACAAGTTTCAAAAGATGAAGATTCTGAAGTTTGGGGAAAGACTAATGGGAGGATGGATTATGTTGAG
>JAJIYU010021119.1:0-10160 GCA_030144865.1 Tinospora cordifolia | reverse complement strand
TATAATTTGCTTGATTTGGTTGAGGATTGAAGGAGATCCAAGCCAAGGAAGTTAGCTACAGAAATCTGGAAAATTTCTGGGTTTGAGCTCAAGAGGGGGTTTTGTTGCATGAGAGAGGCTTACATGGCAAAAATGGGTGACATGTGGCATTCAGGTGACATCTAGCTTCACATGCTGGATGCCCAGTTGGCAACCTGGATTGGCCACAAGGGAGGCCATGAAGTGATGGCCAAAACCATGGGTCAAATACCACATGCTCCCATGGTTTTTGTGCTAAAAAATGGCTGAAAAATGCTAAAATTCTCCAAAAATCAGGTTTTTTTACGCACAAAAGACAAAACAAGGGGGGAGGGCTGGACCTCCCCCTCTATTAGGCGCATGGGCCGGCCCAAAACCGTGGGTCGGCCCACGTTTGGGGCTTCAAGGGCGCGCGGGCTCAAGCCTGCACGCTCCTGCCCGCACGGGCCGTTTGGCCCGTGTGCCGGCCTGGACCCAAAACCACCCCTTTTTTTTTGTTTTTTTTTTCTTTGTTTTGTTTGTTTGTTTTTTTTTTCTACTAATACACATACATCATATATATGTATTATATATCAAAATTTTACATTTTTCGTTCTCTACGATTATAAGTTGTTTAATTCACCATTTTCTATCAAAATATCAACATTATACCCAATTACAACATTTATTCAATTATTTTCTCCAAAAATCATATTTTTCATCCAAAAATTCCATTTATCATTCTAAAAATCTGATAATTGTCCCAAAAATTCATAAATCAATCCTATAAATTATTTTCCTCAAGGAAACACCTTTCCCTAATATTTTCATGTGTTTTCTCCTTAAAATTTTATTTTCTTGAATTATTTTTATTTCCTTTAATAATTAATCCGAAAATGAGGAAAATGGGAAAAAATCTTGTATTTTCTCATTATAATTTCAGAAAAACACACGGAGTACATGAATGTCGGATCCATCGTTCCGATGTTAAACATGTGGGTCGTCACAAAAGGTAACCGACTTTTGGGCGTTACCTCTAGATTCGCTCCTGGACCACGAGGGGGATACCGAGGCCACAAACCTTTCAGTCTTAACTACGACAAAAAATAACAAAATATTTGAAATGCCCTAATGTAATGAAAGTGTTTGCATGTATGATATTTGGTCTGAATAATGCTAGTGATGTGCGGTATGATCCACTGGGCTCTCGAGCTCACCCCACTTTTCTATTTCAGGTGACAGTTGACACAGTGCGAGTTGGTTATCCTTAGGTGACTCCGACTTTTGATATGACCTCACTGGAGAGGTTGTCATTACTTTTTGAGTATTTCGCTTTTGCACTTAAATGAACAGAGTCTGTGCCCCTTTCTTTTTAGATCAATCTTTTATATTTGATTAAATGTTTTGGAATTATTTTAGAGATTTTTAAATTGTTTAAATTTGAATATGATGCTCCTCCTTTTAGTTGAAATTTTACTGATCATTTTATTTACTTAGAAATTTATTTTAAAAAATTCAAGTCTATTTTAAATTGATTTTATTATTACCTGATGGATAGAAAGAGATAGAAAAAAAGAAATACAATGTGAAATCGAATTAAGTAGTGCTCCAGCTCTTGATGTACGATGCGGCGATGGCTTCCCCAGTCGAGCGGGCGTGCCTTCTCCGAGCGTGGTCCAAGGGAACTTGCAGGGGACCAGGGGTCGAGGTGTTATATTTTCCCATCTGTACTTTTGTTATTTTGATGTCATGTCAATTGTTCAGCTATTTCAGCTACTCCATACATTCTTCGAAGTCTTGAAATTATTGAAAAATAACGCAACACTTTTTTAGAGACTTTTTTCTTTTTTTGAGTGTGCTCAGATTTCCACTAGATGAACCACACTTGGGGCATAAATCTGCATCATATAACTCCTTTCTAAATAAACAACAATCATTAATACAAGCATGTATCTTCTCATACTCAAGATCAAATGTCTTTAGAAGTCTTTTTGTTGCATATAAAGAACTAAGAAGAGTATGATCAAATGGAAGTAAATCACCAAAAATCTTAAGCAATTCATTAAACCCAGTGTCTGATAAACCATATGAAGCTTTTAACTTGAATAAAACTATTGTTGTTGAATTAGTATGTTCCGAGCAACTAGGATATAAAGGTGTTTCTACCTCTTCAACTAAATGTGTGAGGTCTTTCTCGTCAATTTCATGCTCATTCTGTCTATCATGATCTTTTTGAATATATGCATGGTCCTTGTACATTTTCTATGTATCACTCATGTGTATATCTTCGGAGACAGAACCCCATGCTTTAAGCCTTTCTCCATAAAAAAATCAATTAGTATATATAGGATGCATACCTTTTATGACTAAATGCTCATATACTAAATCATAATAGTGGTGATCTAAGTTCTTGGATTTTGTACAATGACATAATATTATGTCTATATTTCCTAAACTTGCACGCGTAATATTGATAAAATTTCGAACACCATCTCTATACTCTTGAGATAGCCTAAAAAATTAAAATTACTTAAATTTCGAATAATGCAAGCAAGCAATAAATAATGCTATCTAATTTTAGATGTGAAAGTTAACCTTAAAATATGGACCTATTTTTTATCCATGTGTAACTAAATATATCAATTCGTAAATAGAAGAACAAAAATAAGTCAATCGCAAAAACTAATAATGTTTCTAGTTACACTAGAAAATAAATTAATATCTCCAATCTTTTATTTTGTCTTGGTTTTATTAGATGTAGACTTAACTTGAATGTGCAAAAAGAAATTCACATCACCCAAAATTTTCACCCCAAAAATATAATTCCATTGGTCAATAAAATTAATCTTTATAGGAGAAACACTTGTAGTCACTAAAATATCACTAAATATCACTAAAATTCATAAAAAAAAATGTAGGATCACTTGCTTAACACACAAAAAAAAAAGATTGATCTGATTTAGTGGATATAAAACTAAATAACACAAGTGTAGAGACCAATCTGTCAAAATCAACCTTAGCATCCAGATAATGTGAATGGTTGGCTACTAATCTTTTTTTTTTTTTTTTTTTAGAGACTCTAGCAAGTTTTTGACTTACCACATGCAAGGAAACCAAACATAAAGTTTCTTTAAGGTCTTACCATATGCATTCACAGTTCAATAGTTACCAAACCCACAAGCAGAGATTTCGTTCCCAGCACAAGTAGAGATTTCATTTCCAAACACCCAAAGAAGAACAACAATAGGTACAAGCAGATGATTGTGTTGATTTTGCAGCGATTCTGTAGGTAATGAATGAAGATTAACAGAAGAAAGACAAGCAAAGAAGATCGATGAACTAAAATACACAAAGAAGAAGAACAACCGCTACAAGCAGAGATTTCGTTCTCAAATGCACAAGCAAATATTTTATTCCCAAATACCTAAAGAAAAACAACAACAGTTACAAGTAGATTATTGTGTTGATTTTGCAGTGATTCTACCAACAACAAATGAAGATTAACAAAAGAAAGATGAGTAATGAAAATTGATAATACAAGTACATTTGCGATGGCAAAATTGTGCAGGACGAAAGGAAAGGCGAGAACTGTTTTTTTTTCTTTTTTTGAAGTATAATGTGAGAATAATATTTCCATAATGCGAGTATAAAAATTGTTTGGTTGTTGATAGAAAAATGCAGGGTTAACATGTGAATAATGCGGGGATAATATATGAATAAAATGTGATGTAACATATGCATAACATATGAACAATTATGGAATAATGTGAGTAATGGTAGATGTATAACATACCAATCGATGGACAATGCGTGAATAATGGTATAATGCAAAAATAATAACTGAATAATATAGGCATAAAATTGTTTGGTTGTTTTGGTAAAAAATGTCGGGATAACATGTGAATAATGCAAGAATAACATATGAATAAAACACGATATAACGTATGCATAATATATGAATAATCATGAAATAATGCTACTAATGGTAGAATGTCGGTATAACATAGCAAGCGATAGATAATGTGGGAATAATAATATAATGTAAGAATAATATCTAAATAATGTGAGTATAAAAATTGTTTAGTTGTTGATAAAAAAATGCAGGGACAACATATGAATAATGCGGGGATAACATGTGAATAAATGCAGTATAACGTATGCATAACATGTGAATAATTATCGAATAATGCGAGTAATGGTAGAAATATAACATACCAATCGATGGATAATGCGTGAATAATGGTATAATGCAAGAATAATAGCTGAATAATGCAGGTATAAAATTATTCGGTTGTTTTGGTTAAAAAATGCGGGGATAACATGTAAATAATACAGGGATAACATGTGAATAAAATAAGGTATAACGTATGCATAACATATGAATAATCATGAAATAATACGAGTAATGGTAGAATGTTGGTATAACATACCAACTGATGGATAATGCATGAAAAGTAGTATAATGTAGGAATAATAACTGAATAATACGGTTATAAAATTTTTCTGTTGTTTTGGTATAAAATGCAGGAATAAAATGTGAACAATACGATGATAACATGTGAATAAAATGTTGGAATACCGTGTCAATAACAAGGAGATAACATGTGAATAAAATGTTTGAATAAAGGTATAACAGTATATCGTATACATAACATATGAATAATTAAGGAATAATGCGAGTAGTGGGATAATGTTAAAATAACAATCGAACAATGTAAGTATAAAAAATGTATGTACAGTTGGCTGATATAACTTACGAATAATACGTGAATAATAGTGTAAGACCCCAATTTTCATCCGGACATCTTGTCACGTGTATCACGTGCAGATCGTCGCCCGTTAAGAATCAGAATGCTACTTAAAAATTTCGTTCTGTCAAAATCTTTTCATCAATTCAAGTGCTTAGTACGAAGTCTGAAATCATGTGTTATAAATTATAAACCACAATTCAAAATTTTAAATTTTGCAGCGAAATTAATTCAAAAAAACTTCCATCAAAACAGTAATGGTTAAATATATGATATTGTTCAAGATATAATCAACTAAAATTCAAAATCAAAATAAATACCTATAAAACACCAAAATTGAATTCAAAAGAAGATTATACATGCAGTTCTGTTACAATTAAATAAATAAAATGCAACCTCTAAAGCCTCCTGTTTCGGACGACTTCCCCCATGAGGTGTTCAATAAAAAATGTGAATCTTTTGACATAGATTACTGTCCACTACGTCCAAGTGTTCCTAAAAAATGAAATTAGAGTGAGCTCGAACGCCCAGTGGATCATTTCTACACATCACACGTATTATACAGATCCAATTCAAGACATTACAAAAACTTTCAAACATTAGGCGTTTCAAACATCCATTTAGTTTTTGGTCGAAGTCTAAGATCGGAAGAGGGTTGAGATGCCTCTCGGTATCCTCTGTGATCTGAATTAGAAACAAATCTCAGGTAATGCCTAAGGTCGGTTACTTGTCAGAATCACAATCCGAGGGAGTGTACTTGCTAGCGCGGAGTACCATCTTTCAAGGACTTCTACCTATCCTAGACAGCTCAGGGTTGAGAATACTTACGATTCGCCTTATGGCTTGTCGATCTCGAATGGTGGCATATAGAAAATATCACCTCGATCCGCTTCAGGCTCGTTGATCACACCGGTACGTGGATTCTTAATAAACCTTCGTCTTATTTTAGTTTTACAATCAAATTTAATCACTTTAAGCATCACACAATTGAATAGAAAATTAATCAAATACTGTAGGCTATTGAAAATGACAGTGTACATAATTAAATGATGAAATCTAAGCACATATTTTCCTAAATGCAATTTTTTCTATTTATACATGCCATGACAATCAATCATCCATCATACATTATTCAAACACACCAAACCATTTCAATCGATTTCATAATAAAATTTTAATAACCTAGAGCTATTCAAACAAATGCTTTAAATTTTAAATCTATATAATATGTATGAGTAAGCAAATTACGCCCACCTGATTCCGTCGATCTTCAAGGCTTCCTTGCTTTCCTTCGAGCTATTCGTAAGAATTTGAAATTCAATAATAAATAAAAATTTCTAAGTTCATAATTCATATTAAATCTTACTCTAAATATTCTTAAGCTTAAAGTTTTCTAAACTAATTATGAAGTAAAGATATTAGTTTTAACTAATTTTGGATTATTCAACTAATTTTGGATTATTCCTAAATTTTAGAATTTCATACATTCTAATTAAAATAACTTCTAAGTCCTCTAAATTTCTTTAATTTGCAATTAAAACTTTAATAATTTACTTACAAGCTTTTTCATAAAATTAGATTTCTAATAACTGAATCTTCGCAATTTAAATAATCTACTCATATCATAATTAATTTAGTTACGAACAAAATAAGACTTCTAAATATTACACATTTAGTTTCAAGGCCTAAAATTTTTTTTCTCTTTTTTTCTTTTTTTTTTTTGAAAGATTTTAAACTTTTGAAGGTTTATTTTTCATGTTTTCAACAAAATTAAATTTTTAAATTTTAAACTTCTTATATTAAATAAAACTATTAATTTGTTAGAAAACTATTTTTTCAATTCTAATTTAAAAGATTAATTAATTTAATGTTATTAAATCAATCATTTCTCATGTTCGATGATTAATAAATAATTTAATATTAAATTTATTTAATTTAAATTATTAAATAAATTTTCTAAACTAACTTTTGTAATTACTTTAATTAATTTCAATTTGAATAAAAATATTTTAATATTTTTTATTTGTATCTAATTTTTAATTTTTTTTAATTTTATTTTATTTTCGCATCTAAAATCATTTAACAATGAATTTCATACCATTTAAATTTTAAAATCTGAAAAATATGTATCTTACCTTTCTTCGTCTCCTTCGTGCGAGCGATGCCAACTACAAAGCCTCCTTTTGTTGAAGATTTTCTTTCGCGCAGGAATGCATCAACCTCAAATTTTTTCTTCGCACCAGCAGCATGTGCACCAGGCACAACCCTTCTTCGTTCATGCACAAACCAAAATTTTCAGCCCCCCTTCTTCTTCACGGACTAGCATCAGTAACAAAGCTGGATTTTTCTTCATTTTTCAGCTTCAGATCCATCATCTTCTTCATTTCAACATCAACCCAAATAAAAAAAAAGTCAAACATCAATTTTCTCTTGTTCGTTCTTCAAACACCAACCAAAAAATCCGGTGTCTTCTTCATCAACGCACCACTAGCAACCCCCAAATGAAACCACACACACACAAATGACGTTCATCATCTTCTTTTTCCCATCCACCAACCACAAATTTAGAAAATTCTGGTTTTCCATTTGCACTTCATGATCAACGCACACACACCCTTAGCACAATCAGATTGCCAAAAAAAAAAAAAAAAAACCCAGCTCGTTCTTCATCTGTTTTGTCCATCCAAAACCAGCAAAAGCCAAAAACTAGATTTTTTGCTCAAAACCCAGATTTTTCTGGTTCTTGTTGGCTGTCCAAAATAGGACATAACCCAACAAAAAACCATATTTTTTTTCCCAAATTGCAACCGCTGGTTTTCTCCTTTACTCTCCTTCTTCGCACGACCAAATTACAGCAGCAAGGTGCGTTTTCGTTCTTCACTTATCAAAATCACACCAGCAGTGTGTCTTTTTCGTTGGTCTTCTTTCTTAGGCAGCAACGCCCAAATCGCCAAAACACTCTGCTGCCACAAGCTTTTATTTGTCTTCATTTTCCTCTTCTTTGTGCAGAAAATGAACAAGCAGCAAACTCACAACAAACCAATTTCCAAATCACCTCATTGTTCGTTGTCCTTCGTCTTCGATCGCCCAACCTAAACCCAAAATCAACGCCCAAAAATTTGGATTCTTCTTTACTCTCTCGTTCCTGTGTTCTGTATGCCGTGACCTCATCCTCACTGCGTCATCTTCTTCTTGTTCCTCCTCCTCAAACCCACGAAACCCCACAGCAAGTTTCTTTCAATTTCCAGAATTTTCGACTAATTCTGGGTTGTTCTTCAGTTTCCCGATTTCTCTATTTGTTTGTTTTTCTTTGTTTTTTTTTTACTTTTTTTTTTTCCATCAATTGAGCACCAATTTTTCCAAAAATTTTAGCTAGTTTTTGTTTCCTCTAAGATTTCGGTTTCTTCTTTTTTTTTTTTCAATTTCAAAAATTTCAGGAATTTTTTTTTTCTAAAATGGAGCATGTATTATATTTATTTATATATTTTTTCTAGGCTTAATTTCTAAGCTTACATTTTTTTCTACAAATAATATTACTCGCGACGTAACGTACTCACAAAATTTCAGGGTGCTAAAAATGATATAATTATAAAATATATGTATAATCCAACTAATAAAAGCATAATAAGGTGTACATAATAGTATAATGTATGTATAATAATATAAAAAAGAAGATAAAACTTATTACATCGAATAATATGATAAAACTTATTACATCGAATAATATTGGTAGTAATAAAATAATTTTTACAAAATAAATTAAAACAAGAAATTGAGAAGTGGGATATGACGATAACAAGAAATTTATCCATGTACCAAGGACATTATTTTTATATATATAAACAATTATCTGTATAAATAATTATATGTATATACATAATTGTCTGTATAAATAATTATATATACATATAATAATTTATACATACAATTATTCGTATGTATAATTATATATAATTATATAAATAATTGTATGTATAACAGGTATATATAGATAGATAGATATATAGATATATAGATATTTGTATGTCACATTAAGTGTAAGTGACATACAAATTACTAAATATAATAGCCGTTATTACAAGATCTTTAGATGTTGTTTTGAAGTATGTAAGAGAGCTCCTACTTGCTATGATGGTTGAACAATTAAGTGTAAGACCCCAAGATTTTATATAAATATTTTAAATGATAATTAGATCAAATAAACATGAAATAAAATAAATAATTATATAAACCATGAAAATAATGATGTAAAAGACGTACAACTAAATGTATAAAGGGATTATTAAACTCATAATGATACACAAATTTATGTACAATGTTTCGTTCGGATTACCGTGGTACTACTTATCTCTATTGTGGTAATGCGTGAAACGTCTAGTGGAACCAACATGTACAATGTGCTCTGGTTACCACAGTACTGTCCCTCACTACCATGGTAATATGTGAAGTATGTGCTGAACAAATATGTAAAGTCTCTAAACATGTAAGCTTGATAAAAAAAAACCGCCACTCCTAAACCCATAGAAGTCTCCATGCCTAAGAAAAGATTGGAATAGAAAGAAGTTAGATTAGGAAAGAATTCTATAACGGATTCCTAATTTAATCCAAATAAACCCTAATTCTTCATTAACCTCCCAGTCCTAAACCCATAGAAGTCTCCACACCCAAGAAAAGATTGGAATAGAAAGAAGTTGGATTAGGAAAGAATTCTACAAAGGATTCCTAATTTTATCTAAATAAACCCTAATTCTACATTAACCTCAAATAGACACCTTTTATTATCTCTCTCATTCAAAAAAGAGATTCTCCTCTCTTCTTTTCTTCTTCTAGTTATCCTCACTTATTAACCCTAACAACCAAAGAAGAGCAACATAGAAAACAATACAACTATGAGGATTTTCAAGCCGTAGGTTCCCATCCAGTCGTCCACCAAGGGAAAAACCAACTTATAGAGTATGAATCCTATTCTTTTCCCTGTTTTTAGAGAATAGTTTCGTCTATCAATGACCTTTGAGGTTTTGGGTTATTGCCACCATTGAAACACAACCTTGAACCATTGTAAAAGACTTAATGTCTGGACCCCTTCCCAGAGTCAAGGGCGGCCTGGCCGGCACAGCGGCCTAACGAGACTCTCTCACCAAGACGAGTTCGCCCAGCCGCTGTTAAGCCATCTTTGCAAACCTCATGTGATGGGACGACATCAGAATGATTGGAATCATTAAAATCAAAGTAAGCAATAATTCCAACAATAGCATTCATTTACATAGTCTGTCCAAAATACATATTCAACCATTTTGATTAGTGCAAAACTATGACCAACCTCAATGAAAAAGAGAAGACCAAAAAGAAACTGGGACAGGAGTCGTCAGGGAATCAGGCTATCACTACGCCTTTTCCCTTGTCCGCCACTGAAGA
>JAJIYU010021118.1:0-10163 GCA_030144865.1 Tinospora cordifolia | reverse complement strand
ATTATTTTTCATGTGCCAACCCACCATTTGCACCTAAAATTTCTTAAAATCTTTGAAATTAATTTATTCAACTTATTTTATTTATTTTAAATTTTTTGACAAAATTCTGGGATATTACAATAGATCACTCACCATACATGGTCCGTCAATCTCCGAGTCCAGGATTCCTACATACCCCCAAATCCCTATGCTTCCCATACCACATAGAGACCAAGGACATAAGATGATCCTGATCTCGTGTCCTGACCAATCAAGTGTTCGTTTCACACATTTTCAGTCTCTAGCTTATGTTTTAAAAGCTTTTATTTACTTTTATGATCCACTGTGCCTCCCTGACAACACCCAGTCTTTAACTAAACCTATGGTCTCAATACTTGGCTAGCTGATTCGTCTATTGAATCACCATGTTCAAACTCTATATCATTTTTATGTGATGCCATCGCTCTCGAGTTTTGGACCTTTCTTGAATAGAGCTAAACCTGTAAGGCCGCTACCGAAGTAGAGCTCAACCTACTGGGCCATTGCAGTACTTTCATCCCATTGCGATCAGTAACTCGAGCACGCTGACATCACTTAAATCTTTGCTAAACTTCTATCCACCTAGTGAATGGATTGTACTCATTTTATCCATTTTTTGAAAGTCAAATCCATTAGAAATTCTTTTCCAGTGAAAATCAAATCCGGTGAAATTTTCATTTATGTGAAAAGTTCTCTTTTTGATAGATTCAAATTCATTATGTGTTAGTTTCAACCCAGTATTTCTAGTAACTGGGCTCTGATACTAGCTTTGTAACACCCCGGCCCTCCCGTGGGTTCCCTTGGGCCGCGCTCGCTCAGAATGCGCGCCCAATCGGACTGGGGAAACCGCTGCAGCATCGTTTGCCGAGAGCTGGAGCACTACTTTGATCTATTCTCAGATTCTATTTCTCTTTCTTTTTATCTCTTTTAGGTAATAATAAATCCATTTGAATAGGCACAAATTTTTTTTTTTAGAAACAAACTTCTAAGTGAATAGAATGGATAAGTACAATTTCAAATGAAATGAAGATGTTGAGTCCAAATTTAAACAATTTAAAAATCTCTAAAATAATCCCAAACATATAGTCATGTGTAAAATCTTAAAACAAAAGGAAAGAAAAGGGGCACATGCCCGGTTCAGTCAAATACAAAGATAAAATGCGCAGCAAACACTAACAACCTTCTCGACGTGTAATACCTCATAATTTTGTCAAATAACTTAAAAAAAATAAATAAATAAAGTTGACTAAATTTAAAGTTCTTGAGTGAAAATTATAAAATTTATTGAAAAAAATTCTAAATAATTGGAGGAAAATGAAATCTTAATATTAGTATGATCTAGCAAATGATATAAGATAAATAGAATTATCAAATATTATTTGTATAAGAATTATTTTATAATTATACAAATAATGGAACAATTATGGGATTAATTATCAAATATAAAGTAAGAAGAGTGAATTATGTATACATATATAATTATTTTTGCTTCTCTGAAAATAAAAATAAATATATAGAAAAATATGAAATAAAGAAATGGAGGAAAAATAGGAAAAAATGGAATAAAATATCAAATAAATACAATATTAAGAGTTAGAAAGGAAAAATCAATAAAATAGAAAGATGTGAGCTAGTTACACAAATTAGAAAGTGAAATGGGGTTGATAATTAGCAATTTTCGAATAAAAGAAACCTTAAAAGTGATTTTTGTAAATAGAAACTGCATCCAACGACCAGAAACACTCAATCGTCATGATCTGCAATCCAAAAGCTTAGATCAAGCTCGCATCGTGCATCCAGGAGCACCGAATCATGCAAATCCAACGGCCGAAACTTGACCAGCCAGATCAACGGTCTAGATTGAGGCGCTCAACGACGATCACGAACGAGTACTGCGATCGAGGATCATCCAACGGACCGGGCGAGTTTTATTTTTGCGATCCGCCGTGCTGCGCTCGAGAACAATCCAACAGCTGAGATCTCACCCACCTGATCCAATGGTTGACGATGCACGCGCCAAAACGAGTTTGCGATTCAGTGTTGCCATCGAGGACGATCCGACGGCTACGATCTAAAGCTCCGAAAATAAAAATCGAAAATCCAAATAATCCGAGATAAATGCTTTAAAAATCCAAAATATTAGTTTCTAAATTTCCAAAAATTTACTTGCTAATCTCTTAAGCTTGGGGGGCACGAAATTTTGAAGAATTGGCAAGTTTTCCACAAGATGACACCACAAACTTGCCATTCTCTACCCTTTTGAACTCTATATAAACACCCCCCTTGCTCACAATTCATCTCATCCCAAAAAACAAGAGTTGAATTGTCATCTTGTTCTATAAGCCCTCTTCTTAGCTCTCCTTCTCACCATTTTTTCCCTCTTGAGTATGAAAAGTTCTTGGTTGGGAGATTCTTCTTCTTGGGTGATTTTCTTAGTGCTTGAACATTGGGAGCTCTTGTCCAAACTTTGGAGGAAACTACATCTCAAGGTGGAAGTGATTTCTCTTACACCCCTTTTTCTTATTCAAAGTTCCAGCATGTTCATTTGTTGTTTGGCTTTTGAAATCAAGAATAATTTCAGTTTAAGCATTCTAAAATATATTTTAGTTTTTGTTTGAATTTAAGCATGCATAACAATCATGCCATGTGTAGTATCATGCTTAGGTTTTATTTCAAAGTATGATGCATGAGTTTGAATGTTTTATGATTAAATTTTCAGTTTGATCATATGTTGAATTTATTTATTTCAATTTCATGTTCTAAAGTTTATCTTATGATTCAAGAGTATATGATTTAACAAAGATGATGGTGATAATAACCACGTACCATCATAGCACACATGTGGGTTGCTATGATGTTCTTTTTATATGATTAGTTCATAAGGTTTTGAGACCAAAGTACTTGGTTTGTGGGTAATGTCCCTTGAAGTCCAAATGTCCAATGAAATTGGCTAGTTCATCAAGGGCTTCAAAATCCTTTTGGCCTAAAATCTCAACTTTAAACAAACAGATGCTTGAAACGCCTAATGTATGCAAGTGTTTGAAATATGAATGTGTTATTGTTTTGAATTTGAAAAATGGTTGTTTGAAAAGGATCTACTGAGCTTTGTGCTCACCCCTTCCTCTTTTTTTTAGGAAATTAAACTATGAAGACCATGAAAATTTGAATAGTTTCTAGTTTAGCAAGTTTCTATTTTTTAAAGTTTATTTTTAATGTAAGGGTATGTTGCCTGATTTTGAATAAGTCTTCCGCTGGAATTTTATTTTATTTTAAAGGTTATGAGTTTATTTGATCAACAATATAATAGTTTACATTATAAAGTTATGTACTTTCCTTTTTATGAATAAAAAAGTTGAATTTTTCTTTATCTCTAATTGCCTTAATTTTTTTAATGATTTTTGTATTCTTGAATCTATCCTAAGGCATGAGGTATTGAAAAATAGAGAATCAAGTGCGTGTCACTTGTAAAGTAGCATGACCCAATTCGCCAAATGGTTAAGTCCACTATCGAATAATGGTAGTTATGTCCAAAACTCAAGGTTTCAAAATAACTGAGTCCTCCGCGATATCCTTGACTCGTGCTATCTCAAAAATCACTTGAAAAAGAAAGGGGTTGAGCTTGAGAGCCCAGTGGATCATACTGCACATCACTAGCATTATTCAGACCAAAATACCAAACATGCAAATACTTTCATTACATTAGGGCGTTTCAAACACTTAATTGTTTTTCGTTGTAGTTAAGACCGAAAGGTTTATGGCCTTGGTGTCCCCTTCGTGGTTTGGGAGCGAATCCGGAGGTACCACCCAAGGGCCGGTTACCTTTTGGGACCCTGACAAGGGCCTGAGGTCCGAAGTGACACCCAGCCCACCACCAGTCTAGTTGAGGACACCCACAGCGACACCCTAAGGCCGGTCACCACACCAGTACGTGGTTCTTTTTTGCCTTAATTTAATCTTCTTTAGTTTCACAGACAAGGTTTTCAATCCACAATAACATAACATGCACTAACCTATGCAATTAAAATCATATCAACCATTCAAGCAATCTATATCTCTAGAAAGCACATAACCGGACGTTATGATATCATGGCAATCATTCCAATCAATAATCACTCAATAATAAATCCTAGCATGTTCCTAAATGTGTAATTAAAATAAGCAATCGTCATGTTTAGGATTTAAAATCCAAATAATAATAATGAGTGTCGTAATCACACCCACCTTGATTTTTCTAGAGTTGCTCGCGCCTCTGTGTCGCCTAAATAATTTTGATTTAAAATAAAAATCAAGATAAATAATTAATTAATTTTCGAGTTCCTCTTATTCACCCAAAATTTCCTATTTTTACTTCACTTTAGATGAATTAGATCTTCAAATCTAGAAATCCCTTAAAGTTTCCTTCAAACCTCAAGTAAATATTTTCTACTTCCATAGGACATATCTAACTTCTTATTTTTGCATTCATATTAAAAGTAACTCTATTACGAATAAAATAAAACTTCTTAATCTAAAATCTACGCTAATCTCTAAAAATATTGTTTGTCATGTGAAATTTTCTAAGCCTTCGTGTCCCATCCTTCGCATTCATTTTTAGGAAATAATTTATTTCCACTACTATCAACTCAGGGATTTTGAGATTTTTAGGATTATATTTCTCTCAAAAATATTAGACTTTCATAAATTCCCAACATAATTCAGATAATAGATTTTTAAAATATATCTCTTAACCTTCGAACCCCTTTAACTTTGATATCCCACATCGAACATCCATCCAAAAATTCACAAGCATAGGTTATAGTTTTTAACAAAATACAACTAAACTTCCAAACTTCTAAATCTCATTTCGCAAATTAAAAAAAACAACAAAATAGTCAATTTTCAGCTTTCATAATTTTAGAAATCTGTAAACATACATATTAAACCTCTTCTACCATGAAGAATCATTCCTAATTAAATTAGGATTGTATCTGAAAATCATATCCCAACCATTTATTCAAAATCCATTTGCATCAAGATAATATTTCTACTAAAATATTGATTAGGCTTCAAAATTCATGCAAATTTTTTTTTCTAAACTTCATTTCGCACATCTAAACTCACAGAATTTACGAAATAAATAAAGTTCCAGCCATCAAAATTTAGAGATCAAAACTAAGAATCATAAAAAATGTAAGAACGTTGAAATCAAAATTATACCACTGTTAAGCTTTTCCTTGTGCGCGATTTGCGCAACTTTTAGATTTGCAATTCATTCGCGAAGCACGAACCAGCAGATGTAGTCGCTAGCTGGATTTTCCAGCACCACATTCAATCTATTTTCTCCTCTTTGTACACGGCTGGATTGATAGCAATATCAATGGTGGCCAGCAACCACCCCAAACACGGATAGCAAGTAGCACTAGCAGATTTGATTTTTTTTTCTTTGCTAACCACGAACCAGCAGATGCAAGATGTTGAGCAGCAGCAACGCACCAGCTGCTGCGTCTCTTCTTTACGAATCAAATAGGCAACTGCAACTTTTTGTTTTATTCGTTCTTCTTCGCATAATAGAAGATGCACCAGATGTAGTAGCCAAATGTGGAAATCAGCAAGCAGAAAATGGGTGGACAGCAAACGCGAGCAGATTTGTGGGTTCATGAACACTAGACAGATTCGTGATTTTGAGCTTGTGACAGACTTGTTGCAGCAGCAAATGCACCAACTGAACCACAAGGATGCACCATGGACAACCAGCAAAACAGATCTGGCGCGATTGAGTAACGGTGGGTTTTCAATGGTGGAAAGGAGTAGATCCAGTGGCTTGAGGAGAAAGGAGTGGCTGTCTTTGTAAATCCAACAAGATCTAGAATGTGATGGCCGATTTTGTGAAGATTCGAACTAGATCAAGGCTAGTTTGTGTAGATCCGACTAGTTGGTGGTGGTTTGAGCTTGTAACAATGGCTGTGCGTGAGGCACGAACCAAATTTGCAAGCTACGAACCAAATAACTGTTGTGGGTGTTTGTTCTTCGAATCTAAAACTTCTCCAAACCATGGCTGATTTTGTAGATCCGAACCAGCTCAGTGGTTTTGAGCTTATGACGATGGTGGTTTGATGGTGCCAATTGCAAATCGGACAAGATTGTAGAGGGTCCGGCCAGATTGAAGATGGGTTCGGTGAGCTTGAAGATCAAAGATGGTAAATAGTTTGAAGAACTAAATCCAACGAGATTTGGTTTTCTTCTCCTTTTTTTTTTCTAGAGCTTAGATGAAGAAAAGAAGAAGAATGAGTTTTCTATTTTTTTTTTTAATTTTTGGAAGTTTTGTATGCTTGGTTTGTGTGAGCCCAACACATGGAACAATTCCCTTATATATGTGAGCATACTTATGTACATCTTTATTTCACTTGTTTTATTATTATTATTATTATTTTGTTTGTAATCAAACAAATTTTTTTTTTCTATTAACCTTATGACATTCAAAATAGATATTTACATGTATCTCAAAAATATATAATTTTTTTCACCAAAATTATATATTTTTATTATTATTATTTTTCCATTGTGACGTGCTCGCATTACAAAAATTTGGGCTATTACAGCCTAATACTATATCTCTTCAGCTTGCGAACCATTTTATCACTTATCCACGGGGGATTATTAAAGATGTGCTCGTTAAGGTGAATAAGTTTTTCTTTCCAACTAATTTTGTCGTTCTTGATATGAAAGAAGATGGGGAGATACCACTAATTCTCAGGCGGCCATTCTTAGCTACTAGTTAGGCCCTAATAGATGTTGCCAGGGGAGAGCTCACACTGAGAGTGAATGAAGACAAAATTATTTTCCACATCTATCAATTTGTGAGGTGGCCAACTAAATTGCAAAAATGCAAGAAGGTCAATGTGGTACAAGCTAGCATTGAGATAGAGATTGAAAAGCCCAAACCTCCTGATATTAAAGTTAGAGATGTTGAATCAGCTAAAGGGAAGGTCATAAAAGCACTCTAGAAGCTTATATATGATATTAACAAGTTGCAGGATGTTGTTCATGCATAACAAAGTCCTATGCAATAGTCACATCACCATTTGCCGATTCATAATCAACCACTGGATATTATAAAACAAGAGTTACCCAAAGCCTAGGTGTTCAGCAAGATCAACAAATTGGGCTTCGACTAACTCGTATCTATATCGAGCTAACAATGTTAAACATAATGCTTAGTGGGAGGCAACCCACTAGTTTTTGTTTTTTCATCTATTTTATTTTTATTTTTGTTATAAATTAATTTAATTTTTTAGGTATGCATGCATTTTAGTTTAGTAAAAAAAATTTGCATGCATTTTAGTTAAATATTTTCTAATACTTGTCTTCTTTTTTTTATATGTAGGTTTTATGAATGTGAGTCTCCTTTATGTGTGTGAAATAGTGAATTGTGTTCTTGAGGACAAGGCACAGTTTTAAGTTTGGGCGTACATATTGAAAATTCTTCAATTTGAAGTTATTTTATATAAAATTGTGTGCATTACTACTTTTAAACTGCATATTTATGGGAATATCACATACATATCTATTATTGAAATTCTTTCATTACATTTAGATATCAGGATTATTTATTTAGAGTTAGTACATGAGCATATTAGCTTTAACACATGAGCATATAGAGCATATTAGTGTCACTTAGGCTAGATCCATGCCATATTTTTGAAAATTTTCACTAAGTAACATATGAAATTAAAAATTCCTTCAGTGTGATGAGATATTGAACTAGGGTACTTTCAAATAGCCTGTGCACTTGGTTTGTCCAAAATTTGACCTTGACAAATCTCTTTAGTCTTAGGTAAATTGCGAATCCAAAAACCAAGAAAAATGAGGAGTGGACATCTAACAAGTGGAGAGAATTTCCCATAGACTCTTAAAATAATCAAATTTATCTTGAACACTACTTAAGAATAACTTTAGGAGGGAAATGATGTAGGCCATCATTGTTTGAGTTCTAGCCTAAAGGCCGATCGCAACACTTATAATCCTTCAACCAATTTTGAGCCTTAAAGCTTGTTTTCTTATTATGAACCTAAACATTATATATACACACTCTATCGTTTTATGCATATCTCAATTGAACTTATTTGTGTGCACTCGTAGTTATGATACTTCTTATTCTAATGTGAAAGAATGAGGAGATGCTAACATTGAGATACATATGTTTTCAGTTTTTGTTTATTTTTTTTTATATTTTTTAAAAGAAAGAAGAAAAAACTAAAAATTATATATTTAGCATGTCAGTATTGTTAATGAAAATTGAGTTTCCTACTTTTGTATGAGTGTAAATGTGGGTGCAATTTGAAGTACATGTGATGAAATAAGTTTGGGAGAGCTGTGAAAACAAGGTTGTCAGC
This sequence comes from Tinospora cordifolia, assembly GCA_030144865.1. Taxonomy (NCBI): domain Eukaryota; kingdom Viridiplantae; phylum Streptophyta; class Magnoliopsida; order Ranunculales; family Menispermaceae; genus Tinospora; species Tinospora cordifolia. The sequence continues at coordinate 1,773 of JAJIYU010021118.1, read as the reverse complement.
ATGAATGAAAACAACAAGGGATTGGACAGTAAGGATCAAGCTATATTCAAAACATCAAACAAAATAGGTTGTTATGAGTGTAAACTTTAGTAGATTTAAATTCCTATCACACTTGTATGTTGAGCCAAGCCATTTTACAACCTAAAAACATACTACTGATCCTGACTAGAGTTTGACCTGAGTAGAGGATAGATAGAAGAGGGCATTGAGAGGGTTTGTATACTTAGGTATTAGGAGAATATTTTGTGAGTGGGGTAACAACTACAAATTGCCTACAAGTCTAGGAGGATTGAAATACTGATTGATGAGATGGTGAAGTTGAGGAAGAATAGAAGATGAGCTGAAAATCTAGACAACTTGAATGTCGCTAGGGAAGTGTTAATGAATTACAAGCTCTAACAATGGAAGATGGAGGTTACTATGATGAATGAAATGAATTTAGCTCTATATGGCGTAGTCTGTCAATTTTAGAGTTGAACCATTGTTCAGGGATGAACAATAGTCTAAGTTTGGGGGTATGTGTTAGTTACATAGCATACTAACTTCACTGTAGGTATTTTATATATATTTTGCATAAGTTTTGTAGGAAATTAAGCATATTGGTTTATATTTAGTTACATGTGCATTTAGAATATTATTGTATGTTTATTTACATATTAGAGTATTGCATTGTGACTTTTATGGTTTCTATGTGCATGTAATGCCCAAGAAATGTTCTTTAGTGTTTGTGCAAGTTCAAAATAACCCAAAGTGGGAATCATAGCACCAGAAAAACAAAACAATGGCCTAAAAACACAGAGGACCAACAAATTGCCACGATAGAAGAACTACTGACTGAGGTAAACAAAATGAAAGCCAAGAAAAAGGAAGAAACCAACATGTCACTAGTTACTGTTGTAGGTAATCGTGATAACCAGAGAAGAATTATTGGGGAAGAAGCATTATTGTAGTTAGTGATCGCGATAACGCAGGTTTTTTCAATTTTTGTAATTTTGCGTATTTTTAAGTGATGTAGATTACTATGAATATTACTACGATAATGCAATTACGTATGATATTTTAGGGTTTAGGACACGTGATTTTGTAGTTTTTTTTAACAATAGTATAAATAGGAAAGTAGTATTAAGTTTTGGGAGAGAATTCAATTGCTACTATTCACAGCTAGAGTGGATGAGGCGCAGAAAAGTGGAGACATAGACGAAGAACAAGAACACAGTGAGAATATGATCTTCTATTTGTTAGAATCTTGGTTTTGTTATCTTTGCACTATATCTGTGTAACACCCCAATTTTCGACCGGACTTCCGTTCACATGTGAATCATCGTCCGATGAAAATTGAGATGCTACTAAAATTTTAACTCTCACCCACCAAAAAAAAATAAGAAACTATTTTAGGCATTTCTCAAAATATTCACCGGATTAAGCGACACAAATTATCAATAACGCAGCGGAAATCCTTAAAATCATTTATTCGAATTGAAATCATTAAACAAATAAAGTCATTTAAAGGTAAAACAATTAAATTTAAAACCAAAGTAAATTACATTAAAATAATTTAGTAAAGTACATAAAAACTTAACCTCCAAGTACCCTATCCCTGACGACCTCCCCACGAGGCGTCTAATTCAAAGTGCAGGTCTTCTGGAGTAATTCAATAGATCTTACGTCCAAGTGTACCTGAAAAATATAATGGGTGAGCTCGAAAGCCCAGTAGATCATTCCTACACATCACAGGCATTATACAGACCCAATCCAAAACATTACAAACACTTT
>JAJIYU010021117.1:0-10155 GCA_030144865.1 Tinospora cordifolia | reverse complement strand
CACAAAATGTACCTCCAGGTACAGCGGCATTTGGTCCTCAAGCTCAACCACATCCAATACTCTAACCCGTACCATCGGATCTCAAGATTCGGTGCACATTTTCATTTAAAAACCCATGTAAAGATTGTAAATGCATTGCAATATGTAACAAGATTTCATTTATAAATAGACTAACAAGTTAAGTGATAATTAAAAAACACTACTCACAAGGATACTCTGCTCCTAGTGCTCCTCTTGTAACCGATCGCATCCCGCTAACGTTTGATCTTGTGAAATCAACGTAGATTCTTAATATCTACATGAAACTTGGCTCAAATCTAACTTTATGATCTTTGATCAATCAAAAGATTGACTCAATCAATCATAGTCCATTTTTAGATTTGGCCAATACAATCAACTCTAATCAAGCCTAACACTCGTTGACCTGTATGATCAATAGGGTCAACGTGGTCAATAAGGTCAATCGGTGCAATTAAGCCCTTAATATTAACTCAAAATATTAAAAATCTATATTGTCGACATGTGTCTCACTTTTGGTATACAACAACCAACCATTTTCATAAATTCGACAGTTCAATATAGTAAATAGGAAAATTTTAAATATTTTCTATCTCACGCATTCTTCCCCATAAGAATTTTAAAAAGTTATACAACATTGTGTATGTATATATATATATAACATTATATAACATTTTTCTTATTATTTAATATTTTTTAACTTTATATATATTTTTATTCATTAATCCTCAAATTGCATAAATGCAAATTTAATATATCAATTGACCTCCAAAAATCCTAATTTTAGTGTCATTGAATTCAGAATTTCATTCCACACATTTTAGTGCTTGTCAACCAAAATTTTAGTGTAAATAGGTATACCCCCTATGTGTTGACTTCGAATTACGATATAAATTCTTAGGGCTTACATGGGTACTGACAAATTATAAATCTATGTTCTACTCGTTGATTTGAACACAATGATATATATATATATTGTAGAGTTTTACTCCTACTGAAAACAAAACCTAGTATTGGGTCACACAATAAATTATCACCTTTATTGAAAACTACACTAGAAAAATTATAATTCATAACTTTCATAGCAATTATAAATTGAAAAGAAGCAAAAATAAGTTACCCAGAGTGTTGAATCTTCAAGTAAATGATGCTTTCCTTCCCTCCTTTCCTTTTTCTTCTCTTTTTCTCCTTTTTCTTTCTTCTTTTTCTTTCCTTTCTTTTCTCTCTTTTTTCTCTTTGATTTTGCTCTCCCGAATGAGAAGGCTGGGTAAATTATGAAATGAGCGAAGTTGAAGCAATCTATAAATAGGCTTGATATTTAGGGGGTCCCACCTCATTAAATGAGGGGATAACCTCTTTTTTTTTTTCTTTTTCTCCGATTATCCAACTAAGCACTTCATATTATCATACATACATACATATATGTATGTATATTTTTATATGTATGCAAGATTTAATTTATTTCATGTTCCATTTCATTCATTTATTTTTCTTCATCATCTATAATAAGCTCCCATTAAATAATTATTATCATTATTACTATTATTTATTTTTCATTTAATACACATATTAATTTATACGATTCTCGTAAAATCATATATTTTCATTTATAATTCATTAATTCTAACATGAAAATACATGTCGAACCCGTCGACTAAATGTCCAAAAATACAGGTCGTTACAGTTCCAAAGTTGACATCTCCTAACCAAGTACCAGACAATGTGTTTTCAAGTAAATCACATCATTGACATCCATAGAAACATAAAAAAGAGCCAAAATCAGAGTGCAATAAATACCTTTGGTGTCATTCTCAAGAAGGTTTAGACTGGGATATAACCTACAATCACATGCATGCCATCATGGATAGTCATACTTAACAGAAAAATATAAGGGTGATAGTACTGGGCGGCACTCATTAAGCGCCATATTTATTAGACGCCTGTTGTGGGCGTCTTCCCATAGCTCAATGCTAGAGCTTTTTTTTGTTTTTTTTCAGGGCTGCTATTGTGGGGCTGCCCATATATATATAAATAAAAAAGAAATAATTTTAATTATTTTAAATAATTAATTTTAAAAAATAAATTTAAAAAGTAATTTTAAATTAATAATTTAAAAAATGTAATATTTTTAAAAAATTAATATTTTAAATAATTAATTATAAAAATATAATTTTTATTTAAATTTAAATAATTATATGTATTTTTAATTTAAATGTGAATAATAAATATTTAAAAAAAATAGATTTTAGAAATGAATTATTGTAATTAGTATATTTAATAGGTTGATGTAATTGTGGAATCCATACAGTATAGTCTAACAAACTGTAACCATTATGAGAGATAATCTAATGAATAAGAATTTAATGAGTTGATGATGTGAACAGTCAAATAAACCATAGATGGGTTAAACTATTGATGTTACCCTAAGATTCAGTATTTTAAAAAAGGGGAAATAAAAGAACGAAAAATATTTAAAAAATCCACAAATTGAAAAAGGCTTTAGAAAGATGGAAGATTTCATCAATAAAACTGTATGTCTTTAGTAGAATTCCACCGTCTCCAGTAGAATTCTACCTTCAGTTACTAAAATTCATGGGAGTCAAAAGGTACACTTTCTTATCCAAGTGATGATGAAAAAACTTATCCACCCAACACACCAGCACAGCAGTAGGACTACAAACACAAACACAAGCAAATGCATACAAGAAAAAGCTCAAAAGTGGAGTTCATAAGAGTTTCCATATCTACTAGAATTGTGGGGAAAATTAGGCTATGCCTATGCCCTTCATGAAGACTAACAGGTTGAACCTTTTTCTTTTTTTTCTTTTTTTTCTTTTTTCTTTTTGAGAAGAAACAATTTTATTAATCATATATTAATGATAAGTACATCCAACCAAAGATTATTTGGTCATTTCCAATCCATGAACCAACACTGCTCTATTCTAATTTATAAGCTGTGCATACGTTAATGATAAGAGGTTGAGCTGAATTGTTGTAATGTTGAGATCATCCTTGCCTTTTGTCACGGTGGAAGGATTGCTTGTCCTCTCTCATCCTGATGAACATTTCCCATGTACATCATCAACTATGAAAGGGGAAGAATAAAAGAAAATCCTACGTGTTTTTTCGAATTTTATACTGAAATCTGAATTATTGAGACAGGTAGTAACCAGTGCTAAAAATGAGACCCGACTAAAACTTTGGATAAACTAGCAACTTTGATATGTGGAAGCCTTCCCATGTTATCAAGGTTCTGATAAAGTTCCATAATTTGTTTATCAGAGTACTGTTGCTAATGGTCAAACAAAACAAAAGCATACAAATCTATGGAAAAAGTTACCAATTAGTTGAATGCATGGCTTGACTCTTGATGAGTATCTTCTACAACAAAAACTGTATCGAAAAAGAAGTGCATTTGAAAAAGAACGAGTTGAAATGACAATAGAAAGAGAAAAATCTAATAATATTGCAGGGAAAATGTCGAACATAAATCTTAAACAGAAAGACATGCATCAAATTATCATTAAATAAATTAATTTACATCCTGCAGTTTCCCTCCTCAGATGTATTGAGTCCATACTGGCAATATATTTCTTTTCTCCAAAGACAATAAGTAACACACCAGTTGTCTGAAACAAGAAGTAGAACCATCTCTTTATAGTTAATTAGAGCTATGTAATGATAAATGTTATTTATATTTGCCATCTATGTACTAAAATCTACTGCCGGAAGTAACTTGAAATTCCATGTGTCCTACACAGCATGGAACCTTATATAACTTAACGTGACCCCAAATGTAGAATTTCTCATTCCAACACAAAGTGATAAACTAATAATAAATACATAACATGGCAGAAGAAGAATAGAAGTAATTTTAGCTAATATTTGACTTCAAACCCAAAACAGCCTGTTAAAGATTTCATTGCAAACAATAAAGAATGTAAATTTCTATGTAAGCCTTGTAACCTCAAAATAAGAATTGGGGGTTATGTATAATGAAGTTTCAAAGTGATACTTAGCAAGACTTCAAGTAATTTAGTTAATATCATCTTTGTAAGCTTCAAAGGAGACTTCTTAATCTAAAGAAGTTCAGATTTTCCACATCTAATAATATAAGCACAATAGAAAAGCTTACATTGAAAGAAACAAAGATTTTGATGGAGCAAACAAATTACTGCAGTACAGTTTCTTTTAAATATACTAGATCTGATGCTTCTTCCAAAAAGTACGGACTACATACATTTTCCTGTAGACTTTCACATTAGAAGAGGCTAAAAAACTAAAATCACAAAAAAGAATATTACCTCGTTCTACTCACTAAAAAGCCTAATAAAGAATTTAAATACAATCAAGACCCCCACCTCCCACCCCCAAAACCCAAAAAAAAAAAAAAGGCTCTAGAAAAATGTTCAAATTAACATCTCAAACCGGAGAAAGCAGACATTATCAGAGGATCAACATAAAGCCTTAGATTAGATATTTTATTCGAATAATGGAGAACATCCAATCGCCAAATAAATAAGAATTAATAATAAACAGGCAAAATAAATCAAAGCTAATCTCCTTACATAAAAAATAGAAATTAAAAAAAATAAAACTCAATGTGAAACAAACCTGAGAGAAGAAGAGCATATACAAAAATTACTCTCTTTGTGCCTCAACTAGAATTTGAACCTCCATGTCGTACTTCTTTACCGGCACGAATACTCTGGCCGAAAATCTAAAAAAATAGCCTCAAAGCAAGTGACAACAAACATCTTAGGGAAGTCACAAGTGTGAAATGAAAATTGAGGAGAAAGTGATAACCAAATAAAATTTTACCTTAAAACATTTTACGCTTGCATTCTCCATGACAGAGTGGGAGAGATAGTGACACAGTTGAGTGAAAAAGCAAGATAGTGAAGAGGGATGAAGGAGAGAGATCAAGAGATTGAGAGAGGGAGATTGCTTGCAGAGACAGGAGATCAGTGACAAAGTTGGCAAGAGCTAGATAGGGACTATAGAGTAGAGACTAGAGAGAGTGAGTGAGAGAGAAAGGGTTAGTTTTAGGTTTCATTTGAGGTTATTAACAACGGTTTCGTCTGAAACCATTGTTGACATACCACTATTAAAACCCCCATTTCTACTAGTCCTTGCAAATTCTCCAAAAAAAAAGCAAGGTAATTTTCAAACAAACCAACCATCAATCCAACCATTCTTTCTTATATCTCTGTCAAGCACAAGAACCGATTTGTTATGCAAATACACACATCTTTCTTCATGGCTACTCCAGGTTCATGGTCTTCCAATGTGTGATGAAGTGAAAGCCCTGGAACTAGATGTTTGAATTCTGGACCCGATTTCATAGACAGGAATATACTTGAAATAACTCAGTAATTCTATCTCTTTCACCACCAGAAAACAACATTTCACTGCCTGAACATTGACAGTTCTGTAATTTTTCATAGTTCTTTGTCAATGCAATTTACATGCTTTCGTCAAGCCTCCACAAATCATGATATATTTATGTAACCTGTAGCAGAAATGAAGTGTAAAACACCCACTTCTCTGATTCAAAAGTAAAATCACATTTGATTCATGTTCTAAAGTCTAAACTGCATAGTTTCTGTAGCTCTTGACATATAGCTGGTAAAAAGATCATATCCAAAGATCAAGTGACTAACTTCTGTACAAATTAAACGAACTGCATTTTTCTTCAATGTCCATTGATGCCTCATAAATACCGATAATTTCCTCGATAAAAATGAGGCCTGCATTTCTATCACTAGCATGTAAAAGATAGTCCAACCAGTGCATAAAGCTACCCCCTAGAAGGGGACTTCAGGTCTATTATAGAAAGCCTTACACTATGTTCCAAGAGATCCATGATTCATACCTTTGACCAACAAGTCACATGGTAACAATTTTTACCATTGAGCAAGGATTACATTCTGTCACTGGCATGTAAAAACATCTTCCTTTTTTTTCCCCTTTTCAGATCACCAATTGCAAACCTGGTGAATAGTAAAAAGTAAGCATGGTTCCAATCAATTCATTTGATTTTATAAGACAGCTAATCATCCCTGAGACTCCTCTTTCCTTCATCAAACTTGATTCGAAGGATAGGAACATTCCTCTAGGAACCAATTAGCCATACCTGTCCAACGGATACATGAGCTTAGTCACCATGTCCATCCCAACAGTTCCTAATGAACATGCAACTAATCTTGAAAATTTTCTTCAAAAACCACCATTTTTGTAGAAGTGAATAAATGTGACATACCAGGGGTCTCCAACAGAAGATAAAACACAATTTTGACAAAGTCTTTTCACCAGTAATCCCCACAGGAACAAGAACCACAGTTGAAATGGTGAAATCGTGTTGAATCCCTTAATATGATCAACCTTCCCACAATCTTTGATATGTATTTTATTGCATTATGGCAATCTTCGCACACCCGTAAATTTTTTATGACCCGAATCGTTCTGCCTGAAGGTATGTTCAAAATCCCAAATACCACAGCAAGTTTTTCACTGTGATATTTAAGCATGTGTTCCTTTTCCTCCTCTTCAACGTCATGCAAAACCATCTTAGTTGCAGAAACATACCCTTCCTTTTTCATAAGGAAATCCAACTCCTCCAGGAAAGCATATATCCTATCTTTGTCAGGGTGTTCCAAGTCTCCAGCCGAGAATGTGTGGACCTTGTTCTTCACCTCAATCCAACTATAACCCGGGACCTTTTTTACACCTTTATCCTTCATAACCACTCTCATTCTTTTTACATCAGTCCATCTACCTGAAGCAGCATATAGATTAGAAAGTAGAACATACATACCAGAATTATCAGGCTCCATTTCAAAAATCCTTTCAGCAGCCTGTTCGCCTAACTTTGTATTTCCGTGAATCCTGCTTGCACCTAGCAAAGCGCCCCATGTTGCAGCATCTGGCTCAAAGGGCATGTTTCTCATGAGTGTTTCAGCCTCATCCAATCTTCCGGCTCGGCCCAAAAGATCGATCATGCAAGTATAATGTTGAGGGTTTGCTATTATACCATATTCTTGATCCATCATGTGGAAGTATTCTGTACCTTTATCTATTAAGCCAGCATGACTACAAGCAGATAGAACACCGACCTAAATGAATGCAAAACCAAAGAAAATAAAAGATCTAAAACCTTAAGTAACTAAAATACAATATAACCAAGCACTAATAAAACAATAAATTCATATCCAGATAATTAACAACATCAATGCATGAATTTTGTTTACATGGACTAAATAGCACACAAATGGAAAAGCTTCATTTCATGAAATTAATGAACAACCTCTTAAGAGATCGTACATCCAAAGTAAAAGGAAAAGAAAAAACAGGAGAAGGGAACATAAAACTCACCATTGTTACATCATCTGGTTTGATTTTTTTCATCCTCATCAACTTAAAAACCTTCAAGGCCTCTTTGCCAAACCCATGCTTGGCATATCCATTGATCATTGTGTTCCATGTGACCAAATCCTTCTCTGACATTCCCTCAAAAACGTCAAATGCTTCATCTATGCTCCCACACTTACAGTACATTGCAAGAAGTGCATTCCCCACATAACAACCCATCTCATAACCTGCCTTAACAAGCCGCCCATGAACCTGCCTCCCGAATTCCAAAGCCGCAATATCTGCACATGTACTCAAAGCACAGGTAAAAGTGGATCTGTTCATCCTTTCACCATCTCTCTTCATTGCAATAAGAAGATTCAAAGCCTCGTCACTGTGCCCACATTGAGCAAACCCAGCAATAATAGCTGCCCAAGATATAGAATCACGCTGAGGCATCTCATTGAACAAACTCCGAGCATGATCTATGTCCCCATTTTGAGCATAACCTGTGATCATAGTATTCCAAGAACTAGTATTCCTACACGGCATCATTTCAAACAGTTCACTCGCCAGATCCATCCTACTAGATTGTGTATACCCCTTAATCATTGCATTCCAAGAAACAGCAGTCTTTTCTGGCATCTCATCAAATATTCTTCTTGCTTCTACTAACATCCCATTCTGCACATAACCAGACACCATTGCCGTCCATGTAAATACATCCCGAGATGGAGACTCTTCAAATAATTTCTGTGCTTCCAACATATTTCCATTCTGCGCATAACCCGTAATCATTGTATTCCATGATACTTCATCTCTCTCGGGGATCCTATCAAAAATCATCCTCGCTTCAACCAATCTCTGCTTCCTAACATAGCCAGCCATCATTGAGTTCCAAGACACGGTCTCCCAATCCGTCTTCGACTCAAAAAGCTTGCGGGCCAACTCAATCCTCCCATTCTGAACATATGCTGCAAGTAATCCATTCCAAGATATAGAATTCTTATTTGGCATACCATCAAAAATCTCCCTCGCATCGTCAAGGTACCCATTTTGGGCATACCCAGACAACATTGTATTCCAAGAAACCACATCCCTTTTGGGCATTTCATCAAACAGTTTCCGAGCTGCGCTAAGATGGCGGTTTTTAACATATCCACCAAGCATAATGTTCCACGAAACAAGATCCCTCTCCGGCATTTGATCAAACAATTGGCGGGCAAGATTGAATTTCTCATTTATCAAGTACCCAGAGATCATTGCGTTCCAGGAGACCGATGTGCGACGTGGCATGGTTTCGAATAAGCGGCGCGCTGAGTCCAGTTGACCATTGCGCATGTGATCACTGATGGCCATGTTCCATTTGATGACCTCTGTGTCTGTGATGGCAGATTGTTTGTTTTGCTTCTTCTTCTTCTTCTTCTTCATCTTTGAATTGTTAGGATTAGCGGTTTCAAAAGAGGGTGGATTCGGATTTTGAAGAAGTGGTTTTTGGAGGTGTTGGAGATGCTGCGGGTTAACGGGATTGGTGTGGAAGAGTCTGAAGCGATTGGCGAAGCGGGCATGCATTGCGCGGGAGGTTTAACGGTAAAGAATCTGCAAGCTGGAAGTGAGAGTTCTGCTGCTCCGTTCCACGTAGACACCAGTCAACGAAAGCTCATTCAGAGAAACCACATAGAGAGGAATACATCGACAAGTCCAGAAAATATTTGCGTCTTAACATTACTATTTCACATTATTCCTTTTAAAAAATGAAATACGTAGGCTGGTGCCGGCGCCATTTCTCCGGGCAGGCAATTAGTTTTGGCTGATGAGATCGAGATGTATACAAATGATGCGATACCTTGTCGACTCTGTTAGCATATTTTTCAAATGTACATAGAGTGTACTAATGCTATCATGTGCGATGGAGTCGTGCTTGAGAATGTGGAATGGCCCGTAGAACTTATTTGCAAGCTTTAGAAAGGATGGCGGTGGACTAATGTTTGCTTGTATGGTTGCAACTTAAGGTATGCATAATCGCCAATTTAAAACTCCATTTTCCTGTTTGTGGTTGTCTTGTTACTATTACATACAATGTTGCATGCGAAGAAGACGATGCTTGAGTGTGGTTAGAATTACCTCTCATTTTTGCAAGAACTTATCTAAAGAGACCAAGAGGGTCAGATCTGAGGAGTATGATGGGATATTTGAAGGAGGTCGCCATAAAGTGTACTAAAAGGAGTCAATGAGTCATACCGATGGTCATGAGGTGAGGGCATCTTCAAGAGCGGGCATTGAGCGCTAGCTCAGGCGTTGAAAATGTTACATAATTAAAAAAAATTTAAAAAATAAAAAATAAAAAAATGGACATTGAATGCTCGAAATTGTCTGAGCGTTCTTTAGATAAGTTCTTGCACTAGTATTTAGCAAGATCTAGGTATGAAAACAATTGGTGCGGCTCATCACTTGTCAAACAATGCAAGTGTCCAAACTTAATTGCCCATCTGTTTTAGGGTGATATTGTTGGAGATTTAATCTATATTTATAGTAAACATGATTTATTGGGAGTTATTATGATAAATGCAACTATTTAATATGTTCATGTCTTAATAGGTTCATGAATGTATTAAGAATAAATAATATACATGTATGTATCCAGTGGTGTGTGATCCATGAACTTACACGTTTATGTATGTTTAGATTCACGTATGTATTTAATAGGTAGACTCCTACAAATACCTCTTGTATGTTTTATCCATCATCAAGCAAATTGCACAAGTTCTAGTGCAAGATTCAAGTTCT
>JAJIYU010021116.1:0-10154 GCA_030144865.1 Tinospora cordifolia | reverse complement strand
ATATATATATATATGCGTCTACACCAATTATTTAATTAATTAATCAATTAAATCATATACACATACATATATATACAAAATAATCGGGATATTACATATAACAGCTAGCCATTTCGTAATCTCAGATGATGAAAGACCTTTCTGTATAGTTTTAGGTTCAACATCATCTTGTGGAGTAACCATAAAAGCATCTCCTTCAATCGTAAAACAACGACAAGGTATATGGCCTCGAGTGCTTCTCCTAAATTGTATATCCTTTGGATTTTCATCCACCGATAACGAATTAGTAAATGGGATAGTGCTTCTGATACTATTAGAAGTTGACCCATTCTCAACCTCAATATTAGTGGTTGAAGCATCTCCCACTGTACTAGTATTTTTGTAAAGCTCAATATTTCGGGTCCCCTGACCTTGAATTGAAAAATCATCCTTTAAGAAAGCAACATCTCGTGATTCTATTTCAGTAACACCTCTATCGGCATGCTCACCTTTGAAAATATAGCCCTTAGAAGTGGAAGAATATCTTATAAAGATACATTTCTTCCATCTAAGACCTAACTTTCCAGATATATGTGAAGGATCATGTAAATAAGCCGCAGATTCCCATGGACAAAAATAATTTAAATCAGGTTTATTGCTAGTCCATAATTCATAAGGTGTGGATGATACCAACTTAGAAGGCACACGATTTAAAATGTAGGCTTAGTCAACAATGCATCTCCCCATTAACTTATTGGAAGATTTGCCTGTGCCATTGTAGAACACACCATATCTAGCAATTGATGATTACGTTGTTCTGCAACACCATTTTGTTATGAAGTTTGAGGAATCATTAATTATCTAATAATGCATTTTCCATCACAAAAAACTTTAAACTACTCAGACAAGTATTTATGACCTCGATCAGTACAAAGAGCTTTAATTATTTTATCTAATTGATTCTCAACTTCAGAAATATAGGTCTAAAAGCAATCTAATGCTTTAGACTTGTGAGATATCAATAGACATGCCCGAAGTGTGTACAATCATCTATAAAAGCGGTGAAAAAAGGTGTGTCGTGTCGATCCTCAATATTACTTGGACCACAAATTTAAGAATGGACAAGTTGCAACAGTTCAAATGTTAGTTTGGCTTTACCAAATGGTTTCCTTGTTGCCTTGCCAGCTAGGCAAGATTCACAAATGGGCAATTGAACTTTGGCAAGTGAGCCTAATAGACGTTTGCGAGCCAATCGTTGCAATCTCTCTTGCCCTATGTGACCTAATATAATATGCCATCTAATAAAATCTATATTAGATGAAATATAACATTGAGAATCATAGTTATTATTTATACTAGAATAGTCAGCATCCATAATAAGTAAGCTATGTTGCACAAAACCAGAACCATAGTACGTAGTGTTCAAATATAATTTGAAACCAAGTTTTTCAAACACAAATCTAAATCCTAAATCCATCAAGCTAAGAACTGAAATTAAGTTATATCAAATGCTTGGAACATAAAGAACATCATGAAGGTATAGAATGCGTCCACAACGCAAGGCCAATTGGTTCGTGCCAATTCCTAGTACATCAACACTAGAATCATTTTCCATGTAAAACTTTCTGATCCCAACCAGTCAAAGCAAAATTTAGAGTTTGTACTTACCTTCTTCGACTCAGTGGACTCACGAGCAAAGCGACCAATTTTTTGACATTTAAAGCAAGTGAGTTTAGATTTATCTTTCTTGCCACCTATATTTCCTCTTTTTCTTTTCTTATTGTTGCCCTTAGGCTTTTTGGTATGGCTAGGTCTCATCTTGGAAGGACCACAATGCTTTGAATTTTTTTGAGAGGTTGTCTCAACAATATAAGTAGAAGAATCACCTTTGGCAACATCAAGGCGCTTGGCTTCTAACTCAAGATGACAAGAAATGTCCTCAAAGTGCGAACATTCTCGTTATGAGTCATATTCTGCTTCATCTGCTCCCGAGAGTGTGGAAGAGAATGTATATAACAACTTGAACATGTTGTCCATTAGTAAGATTGTGGCCAGTTGCTTGAAGATCACGGATCATGGATGACAAACTCTTAGATGTTGCTTCATAGAGTGATTTGACTTATTTTGATAAAAATCAAATTTTATCATGAGACCACATAACTTGGCTAAAGAAGTGACACCATACTTCTTCTTGATTGCTTCTCACGTATCATGAGCAGTTTCATACTACTCAAATTCATCAATAAGATCATTTTGCATACTGCTCAACATAGTATAACGAGCAACATGATCATCATCAAGCCATTTTTTAAAGGCCTCCTTATCTCGTTGGTGCAAAAGAGTGGTTCTCTCTTCTGGAGCAATCATAACTTTATCTAATGTACATAAAACCTTTTGCTCATTTAAGAGATATTGGATCTTACGGCGCCATATATCATAGTTTTCGCCATCCAATTTCTCACCTTTAGTCAAATCTAGTACTACGTTCTTAGTAGCCATAGTCTAAACAAATTGGGATATTTAAAATAAAAACAATACACATATATCTAATTTTGTAGCATAAATTTAAATATAGATGAAACGCAGTCGCATGATCAAAAATTTATTATAAACACTTAATCATCTCATGTGCCACATATGTTAAATTATAATATCTGATATAAAAAATTAATGCACAAAATTTCAAATAATACATGATTCAATTGACATATATTATTTTCCCACAAAACAAATTATGAGCATACATTCATAAATATAATAGTAAATATGCATGTATGATACAAAAAGAAAAATTATTATAATTTATAACAACATAAAAAAAAAGTATTAATTCCTTGAAGTCTATTCTTTTATAATTCTTTTGCTAATATGATAGAGGTTATCCTGGAGAGCTGGAGTTCGCTTGCCAAATAACAATCGCATATCACGTGCACTTCGAAGGTTGGAAAACATGTATAGCATACTGGAACGCCTACAATTTCGCCAAATTTCTCTGTCTAACAATGCACCAACAATACCCAAAAAACCAGTGAATGAAAACCGATATTGAATAATTGCAACTATTGGTTTCCATTCATCTTGCAATGATTGAAGAAGAACTCAACTCTGATATTCTCGAGTAACAACCATGTTGTTATACATTAGTTGGTCAAATATTTTACTGACAATCTCATTATGTGCTCTCATGTTATGAGTTAGATCTATTTTATAATCTTGAAAATCATATAATATGGTATATAGACCACCAAAATCTAGATCTCAATCCATATCTAATTAAGAAAGAAAATTAAATTAAAAAAATAAGCAATATTCATTGAATTATCAATATTGACCATATAAATGAAAAGCACACAATAAAATTTGGGACTATATTTGATTTTTAATGAATAATTATGAATATTAATCTTCTAAAATTAATTTTATATTATTCTAAAACTTTTGTTTAAAAAAAATATAGTTGACTATAACTAAACAATAAATATATTTATCTTAACATATATTCAACAAATAAAAATTGCTAAGATGGTCTTTCCATTTGGGATACCAAGGTTCAAGGTCGGATGGGTTTTCACTTGGGGCTGGGTGGAAGATGATCCAAAAGATCATCTTCTCCACCCGGTTGCTCTACTATGTAGACCAGCACCGTGGTCACAAAAGGCCATCTGTCGTCAAAAAATAGTCTAACAACTGGCAATTACACCAATGTTGTCACACGGTGCTTCCGTCGAATTCAGGTAAGATTGCCATTTTTTAACAGAAAATAAACCAAAAAAAATTAAAGATAGAAAAAACAGATGTAGAGGACTATGTGAGCAGGTTTACACAAACTCAGAAAGTACCCAAGATCCATCTGCAAAGATGCGACGCCAGCGACGATGAAGTTTCAACGAGATTTAATGAACCCATCGAAACAAAATAGAAACACAAATAAAAATCCACAGGATATAGAATTTTAAGAAGCTTGTCCAAAATTTCAAATAGAAAGCCACAATTTTTTTTTTTTTCAGAAATAGAAGCAGAAACCAAGAATATTACAACAAGGCATAAACAAAAAGAAATATAAACCGATCAAACAATCTAATCAATTTCTCTTACAACATAAACAAGAAACAACACATAACTGATAATCTAATATCAATGTAGAATTAAATTAATATAATATAAACAAGATGTGGAAGAATATTACCAAAATTTTAGTAATGTTTTACATGTTTTTCACTGTTAGAGGAATAACCTTGTTTGATTATACACAAATTGAGTATAATGTAGATTCACGGTACAAATGTTTTAATTACTCTAATTGAAAATTTATTGTTCACTAATATTTTTATTTTGTTGTCTATTTTTTATCACTGTCAAATGAACGTTTTGTTAATAACGGTCTCTATAACCGTTCCCATCAAAAAGGGTTTCCAACACTACAGTTAGACTTCCCTCAAAACATACGTAAATGGGTAGAGTTTATTACAAGTTAATTTGTATGAAAGTAGTAGACATCTGAGGTGAATTTGACAGAATTTTTGTAAACTAAGAAACAGGGTTGCTATCATTCTGAAGTGCCTTCTATGTCATATGGAAATACCAAATAGAGAGAGAGAGAGAGAGGGAAGTAGAAAGAACTCAATATACAGAAACATATGAAAAAAAAAAAAAAAACATAAATTAGAAAATCATCATCTCCAATATCAGGAAATTATGAATCTTCTTCTCCTCTTCTTCAAATTCAAGCCTATATACGGTTCATCATCTTGTCTCATTCTTAGCATTGATCAAACCAAACCAAAAGATTTTAGTATTCGCGTCATCGCCCCTGTGGATTAACAATTTGTGAGAAGATTTCAGTTGTAATCAGTTCATCAGAATCTGCACTCAATGTACTGCCCTCATTAGGAACTGTTGTTTCAATTGTCTTAACTTTCTCCCCTTCTTCATCTCCAACCAATTTTGCGCCATTTGGGTTGTCTTGCAGTTGGAGTGCAAACTCAAGATTCCACAGTACATCTCCCATCGATGGCCGATCAATCCCATGATCTGACAAGCACTTCACTGCTGTTTCGACGAATTTCTTCATACACTCAGGATTTATTGTTCCCTTCAAATGTGGATCTATGATGTCCTCAAGAGCTCCTCTTTTACAGCAGTTTAGTGCCCAATCTGCAAGGCTAACTTGCTCTTTAGGGAGGCTAGGATTAAGTGCTGGCCTCGCACATAAGACTTCGAATAGCACCACCCCAAATGAGTAAACATCGGATTTATCAGTCAATTGTTGTCGTCGGAAGTATTCAGGATCCAAGTACCCAAAACTACCTTTCACAACTGTACTTACATGTGTTTGATTCATCATAGGACCCGTTTTGGATAACCCAAAATCCGAGACCTTAGCCACCCAATTCTCATCCACTAGAATGTTGGTAGTTTTCACATCCCTGTGAATGATAGTGTATTTTGCACCTGTGTGAAGGTAGTGAAGTCCTCTAGCAGCTCCAATACAGATATCCAACCTTTGCTTCCATGAGAGATGATTCTTGAGGTTCTTGTTGTATAAATGCTCCCTCAAAGTCCCATGAGCCATATAATCATAAACCAATATCATCTCATCATTTTCCTCACAATACCCGATTAAAGACACCAAATGCCTGTGCCTCAACTTGGAAAGCATCTCAATCTCAGTCTCGAACTCGTGTACACCTTGCTCAGAAGATGGATTTGCTCTCTTAATTGCCACTTTAGTCGCTCCATCAATCACTCCCTTGTAAACCTTCCCAAATCCTCCAACTCCAATCACATTAGACTCATCAAAGTTCTTGGTGCCTTGTTTTATCTCGGCCAAGGAGAAATGCCGGCAAAGCCCGGCCGCCAACGATGAGAGGTGGCTTCCAGCGCTGCTCTTTCCAGAGATTGTTGACTTGCTAGTGCTCGTGTAGGAGCTTCCATAGAGCGGCAACCAACCTGTTGGAGTACCCGAATCATCTCCAAGAGCTCTCTTCTTTTGCGTGTATGCTACGATGAACAGAGCAGCCACTAGACCAATGGCAGCAACTCCACCTGCAGCTCCACCGATTAGCTTGGCATGATTCTTGGATTTTGATTGCTCAGAAGCTTTTCCTGCCTCTGATTCTGCCTTGGCAAGCATTGGTGATGGAACCGGATTTGGCCCTGCAAGATTTCCATTTGTATCGTTCAGCTTGAAGATCTCCAGCCCATTAAGAATTGCATCATAAACTTCAGGCTTTGCGTTAACTGATGGATGCAATGACACCCAAAGCTGCTCATCCTCGCCTGGTGTATCAGCAACAAATATTGCGAAATCCTTGTACAGTGGAACATCCTTTGCCTCTGCCCACGCAATCACATCGGCAGCTTCTTGTGCTGTCTGGTTATTGATGTAGATATCAAAGACTCTCTGGTTTATCCTAGTATGGATCAACTCACACAAGTGTAATCTAACAACATAGGTGAAATTTTCATCAACTTGGAAAACCCATGAGAGATTAAAATTCTGGTTGAGCTTTGAATCAGGTCCCATTGATCTTGCAGTGGCGTATACATCGATTGGAGCAACATACTTGGGCATATCAGTTGGATACTTAACCTCATTGGTGTTGTTAGTCTGTATGGTGACACCAAGCGCCGCACCATAAAGGTAAGGTGAGTCATCATACCAAGTCCGGCTAAGGCCAGAGTCATTAGTTGCCGGAATATACTGCCCACCAACATTAAGCCTGTACATAGTCTGCAAATTTGAGCTCTGGGTATCAACTGATTGGCCCGAAAACCCAACTAGTCTTGCCGGAGATTGGAAAAGATCAGGAACCGAAACAACCTCAATACCATTGATAAAGGCGAAAGAACCGCTATGATTCGTTGAGGGTATGAACGTAAGATTGAGCCTTCCATTAGGAGAAGGGAGCAAAGAGAATTCTCTGACAATGTAGGCTTGTGTCAAAGCTTCTGCTGTAATGAAAGCACTGAAATTGGTGAGCAAAGTGACACCACCGGACACAACCGAGAAGTAGGCGTCCTCGGGATTAAAGCCGCTATAAGGAGAAGGGTAGAAATGGAGTCTAACCCAATAACGATTCTTCGATGAAACAGGGAAGGAATAGGTGGATTCGGAGGTTAAAATCCGGACGGACATGTAAGGAACGGAGGAAGGAAGAGATGGGTCTTGAAATTGAGCTTTGGTTGAAATGGAATTGCTAGATGAAGGTAGAAACTTGTTGTCCGGATCCCATTTTCGCCCATCCGAATCAGAACCACTGCTCGACGAACCACACGCAAGGAGATAGGAATCGTAGTCGGGCTTCGAATCGATTGAAAAGGCTAGTGACAGGGATAATATAAGAGCAAATACACAATGGGTTGCTGTTAGTTTCATGGTTGGGCGTACAGGAAAGAAAATAAGCAAAAAGTGTTTTTGTAATTTAATTTCCTGTACGCCTGAGAAGTGGAAGAAAAAGAATGACAACTTGATTGAAGAAGCGCAAGAACAAATATTCTTTCTTTTATTTTATTTATTTTGTTTCTTCGTCTGCTAATCCATGGTGTTTTTTGGGATCTTATGGTATGGTATGCAGATGAAGATGCAGGAGAAGAAGATGAAGAAGAAGAGACATAATACCTGGATGAAACCAGGCAGAAGATGAGACTCAATCTGAGTTTGTGTGTCTGTCTTTGTGTCTCTGGAATCCGTGTCGGGAAAGGATGGGTTGGTTCGTGAGGTGGTGTTTGGGTTTGGGTTGCAGGCGAGGATCGAGAGATTGGGAGGGCGTTGGTTGGAGATGAATGAAGGAGGAGAGCTGCGCAGAAAATTTCCGTTATTTTTTGGAACCTCGTCAGCTGAAACAGTTGTCAGGTTTCCTTGGATTTTGGCGCTGCAATCTCAACCGTTTTCCGAACTTGGCCGTTCTCTTCCTCGTATTTATTTATTATTTATTACAATTTATTTTGCCATTCGCCCGTATTCTTTAATTTTTTGTTTTGATTATTGTTATTACTATTATTATTATAAATAACTAATTTGGTTATTTCAGACATAGATTTTACTAATTTGGTCTTTTTTTCTCATGTGTCTATTTATTATTTTTACAACTTATTTAATTATTTGCATGTACAGTTTAATTTGTGCTTTAATTAGTTGTTTATGTTATTATTATTATTATTTGCATGTAAAGATAACTTGATCTTGATCAAGTTATCTTTGATTTTGCACAACAACATCAACCATTTTCCCAAGTTGGTCATTTTTTCTCATGTATTTATTCATGTGTATTTTTTAATTTCTCAGTTTAATCGGTTATTACTATTAGTATCATTATAGATTTTAAATTACCAATAATATTAAGAACAATATTAAGAACAACTTGACTCAAAAATTATAACTATTAGTTTAGGGTCCAATACTGAAGGAGGAGAGCTGTGAAAAAAGTTTTGGTTATTTTTTGGAATCTATAGTATTAAAATAGTCATTGGGTTTCTTTGCATTTTGTCGTGACAAGCTCAACCATCTTTTCCAATGCGGTCCTTTTTTCTGCCTATTTATTTATGACTTATTTAATTATTTACACATATTATTTAATTTTTGTTTAATTGGTTTTTAGTATAGCTTTAAATAACAATCAATTTATTTTAAGCTACCATCAATACTCTCCCTCATATATTGGATGTAGCCCCATCCTATACATTAGGAGTAAGAAAGAGAGATAGATAAAAAAGGACACAATATTAAGAACTACATGACTATAACCATTAAACCTCTCCAACATGTGAGTATTATTTGTAATTTAACTCATATAGTCACTCCAATTCATAGATACCAAATACAAATTCTTCTTTCATTTTTTTCAGATCAGAAAGGTGGGCAATTGGTAAGGCTGTGCTCATTATCTCTCTTCTTTTACTTTATAACCATGACAAAGAATCCTTAGAATGAACTCAACCCGTCGAGGAAGAAATTTGATTTGAAAAGACCACCCGCTAGCAGATCAGAAGGAGGTTTCAAGTGTGACATTTACTCATAAGTTGTACTTATGAAAGGGCAAACGTACTGTAATGGTCCAAATATTTTGCCAACGGGCTATAGTTATGTGAACTTTTATTGAAATGTGTAAGAGGTGTTAATAAGAATTTAAAATTTATGTAAAAAGATTTAAATTGGTTTAATTTTAAATTATAACCTATTTGTATTCCTTCAAAGCAAATTTAAGTGTTTATACTTATTTAATTTGTTTTCACTTCTTTTGTTTATAACAAATTAATGGGAAAACCAAATTCAAAAAGGTGTGCAGTGCATATTGGAATAGTAGAATTGTATTTTTAAGGTCAATGGTGTCTCAAGATGCGCACTGTTGAAATATTGGACTGTTCGGGGACTTACCGTTGTGGGATTGAGATGAAATCGTGTGGAAGACAGGCTGTGCTTGACAAATAAAAAAGTAAATTTCTGTGCAGCAGAATTGAAAAGCCAAAGGCTTCTTTTTTAGTACAAAGTGCAAACGCATTTGAATGTTCTTTTCTCATCTTCACTGTTGTCATTATTTTTGTTTCATTGAGTTTTTTTTAATAATCAGTTTGGACATAATATTTTGATTTTGGTTTTGTATTAATTTGATTATTTATTTGGGAAATGGGGGAAATTGATAATATATTTTGGTGGAGAGAACTATGGCAAGCAATATTGTAAATGTGTAGAATGCAAAGTTTGATATAAAAAAATTAATAGAAAGAATGATTTTAGCATTTGACAAGTACAAATCAAAGACATTTTAATATAAAAGAAAGTTACACTAGACTCTATTGGGTTAAAGTGAAAGACTAGCAAATGTTGGATAAAGATTAGGCAGAGTTTGACTTATAATTATGTAGTACAATTAGACTATACTTAACGAAGGATATTATAAATAGTGTCAAACATAAGAAATCTATAGTATTAATTTAGTTTAATTAGAGGAAGAAAAATATATGACAATATCTCTTACAACTAGCTTGTATGTGAGAAGAAGTTATGTATGTTTCACATGAAAGAAAGTATAACTATGAATGATGACCTCAATAAGTTTAATAGAATCATTACAAGTTTATTAAATATTAGTAAGAAAATAGAAGGTGAAGATAAAACCTTACTCATTATTTGTTTTTTTCTTGTATCACAGAAGTACTTGGACATTACTTTGTTT
>JAJIYU010021115.1:0-10182 GCA_030144865.1 Tinospora cordifolia | reverse complement strand
CTTCATTAATTGTCTTAATATGATATTCATTTTTTGTACTATCTTTAAAACTTAACAAGTTTATTCAAGACTTAATAGAGAATAGTGCATCGTTTGTAATAATCATTGTTCCTTTAGGTAATAATATATCAGCTCTTCCGGAGCTTTCAATAAGTTTTACGCTACCAGATATTGTGCTAACATTATCTTCTTGTATGAGCAAATGAGAAAAATATTTTTTATTTGTAAGTATAATATGTGTTATAGCACTGTCTACAAGACAAATGTCTTTATTTTTGATCTTCATTCCAACTAAATTTTGATCATGGACATCCATATTTTTTTTATTAAAATAAAATAAATATCCATAAAAAATACTTTCTGTATATATATATATATATATATATATATATATATATATATATATGAGAAAAAAATACACCAAATTAATATGCAAAAGCAACAAACATTGAAATCAAACATACAAAAATAATGCATGTATCAAATAAAAATAAAAGCTCAAATGTTCAATCACTCACATATTCCTCTAGGTTTTTAAAGGAATCTGCTACATCTAACTGAGTCATGTCAAGAAAACTTTGGTCAATGTCATTATTTTGAAAAATAAAATTTGTTTCCATAATTTTTTCCTTTTCTTTCAATGATGGTTGATAAGGATCAATAAGATGCTTTGATGTACGACAAGTACATGACCAATTTCTTTTCATACCATATCTGTAGCATATATATATTTTAGAATTCTTTCAAACTTTATGTTGTCTATTTTTTTCTTTTCTTCTTTCTTCTCATTATTCTCCCACTTTTGGTGGTTGATATTATTTTTATGATGAGAAAAGTTTTCATAGCCACCAAATATGTATGTTAACCTCAATCGTGTCTACGACCATGATCGCGTCCATAACTTCTTCTTTGTCTAGTACTATTTGATGCTACTGCATTCGTTTCAGGAAATAAAATAGAACCAGTTGGACGAGTTTCATGATTTTCAATAACAGCTTATTATTTTGTTTAACCATAAGAAGACAAAAAATTAGCTTGAAAAATTTCTTAAATCTTTTCTCTCAATACTATTGCTGTAGGAGCACATTCGATGTATGAAAAGTAGAGAATGTTTTTTCTAGCATATCATCATCAGTGATCTTTTATCCTCACAATAATAATTGAGAGCTAATTCTAAATATTGCACAGTTATTCTCCCTCACACTTTTAAAGTCTTTTAACCAAAGATGTATCCAGTCATAACGAGCCTTTAAAAGAATTACTGTCTTTTGATAGTTATATCTTTCTTTTAAATATTTTTACAATTGAAGTGAATATTTTATTGTAAGGTACTCAATTTTCAGTCCCTCGTGGAGATAGTAATAAAGAAAAATCATTGTCTTGGCACGATCTTGTAGGAACTCATTATTTCCCTCTTTGATGGTATCTCCGATACCCATTGCATCAAGATAAATTTTAGCATCCAAAATTTATGATAAATAATTCTTGAGTGCTACAAATTTTAACTTTGTAAAATTTGACATGTTGTTTCACACTTTTTTCTTTTCAAACTCTTATGTCTTCGAAATTGATCTTAAGAGCGAGATCATGCTGATAATGTATTATGAATCTAACTAAAACTAATTGAAGAGCACAAAGAACTCCTGAGAGAAGAAATGAAAATACTCAAGAACACTAGAGAGAAGAGAAAATTTTAAGAGAAAATTGTTCTCTTCATTGATAACTTTAATAAGGTACAAAAACCTTTTATATAAATTAATAAGGTTTTCGTTTTTTCTTTTCTCTCTTTTTTGGGTGTCAATGGAAGGATGTTGAACAAAAACAGTTGAAACTGTTAATAAAGTTAATAAGGAGAATATGATAACAAGAGAAATAACTAATGTAATTTAAGGAGCTTATTTAATTTGATTTACAAGTTAGGAATAAGCTTGACACCTCTTTTGGAATGTGATCTCGTAATGAAATCAATTGTACAGCTAATTACTAATATTATATATTTTAAAAATAAAGTTTTTTTTTTAAGTTATTAATTGTATTAGTATTTGCACATAAAGACGCAGGAGTGGCTTGCATGCATATTAAATGCAAAACAAATGCATGCTCGTTGCCCCACCTATAAATTGTCTCCATTCAGCAACATTCACTATATATAACTAATTTGAATACTAAATATTAAATGCAATAATTATAAATTTTTTAATATAATTATCATATTTACAATCTTGTGATAAATATTTATATACTTCAAGATATGTATTACTTATTCATTTAATGATTATAAGTGTTAGAGTTTAGTTCAAATTAAAAAAAAAAAGGAAATGTCTAATTTAAAAAAATCAATATAAAATAAAAATAAAAAATAGTTAGTTAGTATGCTTGAAGTAAATTTTTTGTATATAAAAATGTAAAATCTCTATTTTATAAAATACATAATTAACAAAACAGATTGAATCATAAAGATTAAAAGATTGATTATTTTATACGAAAACTTTTGAGAATTAAGTATTGATTGTAGGAGTTTTGTTTCGAATGAGAGGCATGAATGACCTGTAAATGTTTAAAATCTAGTTTGAACTCAAAAATAGGATTAGGTTTCTATTTTTAAGTTTTCATATTATATTAAAATTATGTTTGAAGTAGCTTTTTCATTTATAAATATATGAGGTCTTTATTAAATTCAACTAATTCTAAGGAATTGAAAATTCTAAAGAATTACCCTTGTATTTGAACAAGATGCACCAAGTCCTAAGGAGCTATGTGAATGCTTAAAATTTAGGTTACCAACACCAAGCCTAGCTTAAAGATGAGATAAAAGTAGCTAAAGAATAAGAGATTGATCTTCTTCTTTTTTATTTTTATTTTTATTTTAAAAATAATAAAAAAATAAAAAGTATTCGACTGAAACATGAAAATTGACTAAATTGGTTCTCGTTGCTCTTCGAAAAAGAGAAGAATGAATGAGATTCTCTTGAGTGAGAAAGAAAGATACAATTAATGATTCTAAAAGTGATTACTATGTTCTATCAACTTTTGGTTGATTGAAGTTGTAAAGTTGAATAGTAGAAGTGTTACAATTTCTTAAAAATGAAAATGACAAGGAGATAACTTAGTAATGTACAGCAAAATGAGTGATCTCTCGTGCATGCTAAGGATAGAATCATATATCCCTCATTGTATATATGAAACCAATTAACATGCACCACTCAACTGCATTGCACCTTTCCCTTCCGCTGTCATCTCTTAACGTCAATTATCACAACGTACCCATCTACTTGACGTTGATGTGGCACCAGTTTGATCAGCAAGTTGCATGAAGAAGGTTAGGGCTTCAATAGTAAACCCCTCCACCACTTGCTAGGCAACATATATATATATATTAAAAGGGATGTTCTAAATGTTAATTTGTGTATTAGAAACAATGGTCAAGGTTAAGCAAGTAGTACGAGCCCCTAACTTTCAGCTATGTGCTGTGCGGCTCCTGCGAAGCGAATGAAGGAAAGCTCGAAGAGCTTTCTTCGCCAACAGTTGAACCTTAAAACGCACAAAAGACAAATTAAAAAGGGTAACTCAATCAACATAATGGCCTAACGAGTTCACTCAACTAGTTCAGTTGATCCGATCATTGTTAAGCTTTTAATTCAATCACCATCACAGTAAATATTAGAATAATCATATCTAATCAAAATAAATAAAATAGAGAAGTAAAAAGTCTAATAACAACAAAAAATTTATAAGTAAATTCTTTACATTCATCAAAAAACTTAGAAGTTTATAGGAGTTTCCAAATACACATAATTTTTCTTACTAAGTCTATAGGTCAAAAAGCCAACAAGCTAACATAAGGACAAAAGTAATGACGGACTTAAGCTATAAAGACACCCTTGCTCTTATCAGCTACAGAGGGTTCATCAATTATGTATTATATATGCATGTATATCTAAAAGTTAGTTGTTAGCACTTATCCCATGTCCATCTTATAACGGATAATATTAAAAAGTGTATAATATATAAAATGAAAAAAAAAGATGAAAAATAAATGAAAAAACAAACAAATATTCGTGGTAGTATATGAAATGACAAGACTTTAAAAATCATATGTACCTACCAAAAACAGACACAGCTAATAATAAATTATAATTCCTAATGACTATAGGTTTTTTTTTTTCTAAGATCAAATATATCTATATATTTGTTATTCACTTTGGACTCTTGTACATGAATGCGTGTACATCTTACGTATCATTAAGGTCCCTTTTTTTAGTTTTATTTTTTAATTTTCTTATTTTCTTATATAATTTAGAGTTATTAATACGTTCCAGTAATTTAGAATATTTTGCACATCAATTCCTTTGTAATCGTACTAATGTCGTGTATTTAAATAAAATATTGATAAAGTCATTTTTTGTCAAAAAAAAAAAAAAATTTATTGTGCGCGGCTTTCTTAGCATTAAATCTAAAATGATCTGTTTTCTAATGTTAAAATGTTAAAAATATAAATACAAAGGGATAAAATTTTCAAGCAAAAAAAAAAAAACTTAAAAGAAATCAAATAATATTACAAACTCTTATGTATATATTCCAAAAAATACTTATACCTTTCTAAATAGTTGTCAAATTTGGCGACTATCGCCAGCTAGATACCTATTTTTTAACAAATCAGAAACTAAAGTTTCCTAAAAATTTTTATGGGTGTTTTGTTAATTTATTTAAATAACTTTTAATATTTTTAAAATTTTTAAAATTTTTAATTTTTAATTATGTTCAAGGTCTGTTTTGTGACTACTAAATATATAATAGCAAAATGAAATATAAGAAATTAACCAAAAAAAAAAAACAAAACATTATATAGTTGAGTGAAAAACTTAGTTAAATTGAGTAAAAATACATGTACATTAAAAAAAAAAAAAAACCCCTAAACATGTGAAAATCTTGATGTTTAATTTCGCTGTATACCAATTGAACTAGTAGGATGAACATTTATCAGTACACATTAAGTCATTAAGTATCCCAGACAAGGCTCATGTTATGTCTAATACTAGAATTTAAGAACATAACTAATCCAACGTGACCCAAATGAAATGAACTGTTCTGGGTTAGGTGGGTATATCCAATAAATTAAGGCTTATCTTGTTGTGAAGAAATAATTTAAGGATGCATTGTACTTATACATAACCCAATCAGGATCAGGGACCCTACAGCTGCTTCAATTACCTCACCTGAATTCTCCTATTGCTTAACAATATGTAGGGCAAGCTCATCTCCCGTGCATGAGGCCCTGCTTGCCCACCTTTCGGCATCAAGGTCCTCTTTGATGTGATATTAAACCTAGCACCTTATCAAGTGAATATCATGAATCTCTTGGTACCTCAAGTTATTTGATTAATTACTTTTTGTGATAATTAAAGATGTCAATTTGTAACACAACACGATAATTCGACCTAAACACGACACAAAGTTAACAAATTTGGATTTAGCATAAACGAGTTTAGGTTAAAACAAGTCAAATACGACTAAATTTGGATCATAAATAAATTAACTTACGTTAAACACGATTATGACTAAATTATATGATAAATTATAAATAAATTAATTTAAAATTAATTAATTTATTGGTAATATAAATTTTTATTATTTTTAAATATAAATTTTAAAAAATTTAATATATTTTTATAAAAAATAATTTTAAAAATTAATTGAAAAAGTTAAATATGACATATACAATGATACGATTATGAACATGATTGCGATAGGACCTGTTTACAATGCAACCTATTTATAACATATATGAAGCGACTTGTTTATGACATAATGATACAAATTGTCACTCCTGGTGATAATTAGTTTAAAACAAAGAGATTTTTCTTTACTACTCTATTTTTTTTTTCAATACCCCAAAAAGATAATCTATTTTTTTCATGATTTCATTTCTAATTTGTCCTTAGTAATCGCTTTGAAATTAATAAAAATGACTTTAAAAATATGATTGAGTTCCGATTTCAAAGCACTAGTTATAATCTTATAGAATAATTTTTTAATGTCCGTCCTTTATTAAAGTATATTTTACAAACTATAAAATATGTTAAAAAAAGATGTGAGAGGATTTGTAGGTAATAAAATTACACACATTAATTAGGTTTTCATAAAATTTATAAAAAACTGAAATAAATAATTTTTTTGAGATGAAAGTTCTATTATAATGAAAATATTTAGGATAGTTGATATTATCGACTTAAACTTTTTTTAAAAAGTTTATAATTTAAAATTTTAGTTATTTTATTGTTAATAGGGATAAAACAGTAGTCTTGCAATTATCTAAATTTTAATTTTTTCTACCTCTTCATTCTATTTTATTTTTTAAGACAACATTTTGTGTCTCATTTATCTGTCTAAGTTGTATGTTTTGCTTCTAGTAGTCTTCATCCAAATTTTAAAGAATTTTGGTCATTTAACCGTATTAAAAGACAAAATAAATTAATTTTTTTAATTATAATAAGTTTTTTTTTTTTTGCACACAATATAACTGACCCTTTTCAGCTCAGTTTTATTTCTAATTGCTCTCAATTATGCTTCCGAGTAAAGGATAAAATACACATATATAATTCCTTTTTTAAACAAAAAAAATATTTTATTTTAATTTTTACATGTAAATTATATGCAAATTTTTTTCTTTTGATGTTTATTGTAAAAATAAAATAAAATAAAATTCTAGTATTAACATTTTGAAAGTTACATTACATACATGAAACTTGAAAGGGGTTCTTTATATGTCACATTAATTTTGTACATTTTGGAGTCTTTCATAACTGAGGACAGCTAGCCATGCAAATTAAAAGAGAAAAAAAAAAAAAAATCAAATAGAGGACATGTAGCCTAACTTCGAAAGGTCATAAGTCAAGTAAAGCTGGAAGAAAAGGACTTTCGTAGATGACAGACTGTTGATCAATCGGCCGTGCATAGATAATTATTTTCATGTTAATTATTTCACATACTTTGAAGTCTCATTTCAATGCAAACATTTATTATTGTAATTTAATTCAACTAGTGTTCACTTGTACTCGTTCCAATTATAGTTTTCATGAATGATGATTTCATCCATTCATTTTTCTCAAAAATAGTAGATTAATGTTTTCTAAATTAACATCCTTAAAACTTTTATTTATTGTATAGCCTTGATTTGAACTTTTTGCACTTATTTGGTTTACAACATATAATAGAAATTATCAAAATTGGTTGTTTTTTTTTTTTTTTTTTTTGAGAGAGAGATATTTTATTTCATTTCATAAAAATATATTTTTAAATAAAAAGAAAATGATTTTAAAACACGAGCACAAATCATTAAACTAATGTAAACTGATAAACAAATAGTTCTTTCATAATTTTCTGTTTCTGTTAGCCGTATCATCCAAGTCTAATTTTTTTTTTTAAAGATAATCCGAAGGGACTAAAAAAAATGCTTCTTTAAGTAATAAAAGTTTTTAAATTAATTTATTTTTTGGCAAATTATTTAAAATATTAAAAAAAAAACCTCATGGCCTGTTTTGGATATCATAGATTAGTATTTCATGTTAATAAATTATTTCTTCTTGCCCAATAAAATATCATTAAAATATTCTTTAAATTTTGTTGCAAATATTGTTAATTAATGGGTACTTCTAACCTAATGAATATAATTAACAATTATTGTATTCTTTATAATATTTATAATTATTAAATAAATATCTACGTACCTTAAAATGTGTATATATTACAACTATATAAACATTTTATTCTGCCACTCAAGATGCGCCACGTGGAGAAAGATTATTGCAAATGGTCCTGCTGTTGAGGGTACCCCCACTGCCCCACAGCGCAAGACGTGGCAGCGTCGGTTGTCGGAAACATGAACGTTTGACGCATGAGAATGAATATCTCTACCACGTGGCGTTGGAAGATTGGTGAAACCCCCAAACCACAGAGTCACGCCTAAACGCCAAGAAAAGCGATTTGTTTGTCGTGTAGCGTTACTAAAATGGGTTCAATCTAAGGTTCTTCGTGAGTTGGGTTGGGTCGAATTTAGGGTAAATCTGTAATTCAATCCAAACAGTTCAAGTTGAAAAAATTTAAACTCAACCCAAACTAATCTATGTTTAAATCCAACCCAACCCAAACAGTTCGGGTTCGATTTAAGTTGGGTTGGTTTATCGGGTTGACTCTAATTCAATATTTTTTATTATATTTTGATGTTTTCGTTATAAAAGAACTATTAAATTAAAATTTTTTTGTATATTTATTTTTAATTATATTTTATAATTAACTCATTATACATACAAAAATTATATTATTTTTAAAATCTTTTTATTACTTTGATTTACACAAATTTAACATTAGTAAAACTTAATGATGTCATATTTCAAATTGAAATTCTTTTATTATGAAATAGATGATTTTGTAAAAAAAATAATTATTATTATTAATTTTTAAAAATAATAGATAGTATTTATATAAAAAAAAAGATTTAATATAATATAAATAATCATATCAATTTAAATAGTTACTTATAAGTTTATCATTTATATATAATAAAAATATTTTAAAAACTTATTTTATTTATTTTTAAATGTATTTATAATTAAAAAAGAAGAATAAATAAGATTGGGTTAGGTCGGTTTGGTTCGAATTTTTAAGTATTCAACCTGCAATTCAATCCAAACCCTTCGGATTAAGCATTTTAAATTCCAACCTAACCCAAATAATCAATGCAACCTAACCCAAACCAACCTAAAAGATTTGGGTTGGGCTGGTTCGTCGGGTTGATGAACACCCCTAATTCAATCTATGACACTGATTGCCCCTTCAAGCATTCAACTTTAGCCTCATTTCGAAGCACGTAGATCATACCATATATATCCAAAACAGTCCTAGAATTATTTCGTAGATAAAACTGGCTCCCTTCTGGACACGTGGCGTTTCACGTTTTGATGGGTCCCACTATTAATGCGCACCGATGGCTTCTACTGCTACTTAATTTTTACAAATATGTTCATGTCTTTTTTTTTTTTTTCTTAATCTTCACAATTTTAGTGATACATATTTTTCTGATTATAAATATCTATATATACTTATATGAAGCTTCATCATTTTCTTTTTTCTTTTTAACATAATTTTGCTAGTTGAAAAACTGCTAGTTACCCTAATTAATGATATGGGATTTGCTTTTGCTTACCTAATTGTTACCCTCTACTTTGGATTATAACTAGAAGGGATTCAATTCTTTCAATTTATTATTATTTATTTTATTTACATAAAAATAATTACTTTTATAAAAATAAATATTAATAGAAATTTCATTATTATCATTAATATTATTGAAATAAATAGTAAATTTTAATATGTATGTCTAATATGTATAATTTATATATAACTACAATATATTAGAACATAAACAAATAAAATTTAAGAAAATCAAATTATTATTTATTATGGCACTTATCGTTTTTCACCCTTATTCTTAAGTATTAATCTGTTCCATGAAGCTCTTATGTACTAAATTATTTTATTTTTATAGTGCTTTATACTTTCAATTTTTATGCTTAAATATTATGTAAAGATAAATGCTTTGATAATTTAAAAAATATATTTTAAAAATATGCTCACATGATGTATAAGTAATGAGTAGTGGGTCATTTTTCTGTTTTATTTTTTTAATCATGATGCAGTAACATGCTGTATTATTACCATGGGCATAAATTAATGATATAAATATATCATAAATTACAAACTATGTAAATGCACACCATATTATATGTTATGTCATTTGATGTCATAGACATTTCACTTAAATTTAACAAAAAAAGATATTTTTGAAACATTTATGCTAAATTATTCATATATCTTGTCTTATGTTATCATGATATGCCGAATACAACTAATTACGAAGATCATTTTTTCTAAGAAAAATAAGTAAAGTCTTAGAATGAAAAATAAAAGATCTGGAAAAATAAATAAAATCAGTAAAGTCTTATAATGAAAAATGAAAGATCTGACAAAATAAATAAATGAATAAAAGATGAAGATCAGGATTTTTTTATTTTTTTTTTCTTTTTGTTTTCTTAAGTTGGATGTAGAGGAAAAAGGGTGGGCCAATTATGACGGCTTTCAATGAGCTGGATGAAGGAGAGCTGTGATGTGGCTTTCCATTTGAAT
>JAJIYU010021114.1:0-10155 GCA_030144865.1 Tinospora cordifolia | reverse complement strand
ATTTCGGGCCCACACCATCTTTCCCCCCAAAAGTCAACTTTATCCCCTTTTCCTATTTTCCAAACAATGTTTTTCTTTACTTTCTCATAGAGATTAAAGATGTCCTTCCATGGAGCTTTGTGACTACTCTTTTTATTCAAACCCGCTTCCTTCCCTAACAAACTTGACCCATGGATGCTTTTTATGACCCTAGCCCAGCTGATTTCTTGCAAAAACTGTTGGTTAAAGAGACACGATATATTTCTATGGTCCTCTACCCAACATTGTTTTTGCTCCTCTCCACCTCTCTTCACAATCTTCAAGAAAGATGTCCCCATATCTACCCCTTATTACCCAAGCCCATAATGAATCTCTCTCCTTCAACATCTTCTACAACCACTTACCACACACAGCCACATTCTTGACTGTAATAATAACTAGACCAAGTTCCCCTCATTAGTTAGTCTCTGAGCCAAACTCCCCCAAAGAAAACAAAAAATAAATAATTAACAATGCCCAATAGGGAAGATTTGAATTTCTGATCAGTAGACTTTGCTAACCTTGTTATCAGCCAATTTCATTCTTGTAACTAGCCGAGGAAGAATTTGCAAATTGATAAACCTCGGCAGACAAATTTTTCATCTCCATGGAAAAACACTTTGATCTTCTATTAGGGACCTTAAACATGGAAAGAATGAAACTGGGGTTTGCTAATAGAAAAGATTTAATCAAAGCAAGTCTTCCTCCCTTATAGAGGTCCGAATGCATGTTTCCATCATTCAATCCTTATCGTGATTGTTGCTATGATAGGGTCCCCAAAAGCCTTAAGTCCTAGGGTTTCCACCCAAGGTACTTAATTGGCCATCTACCCCCTCAACCTAATAGGTTGGCAACATCAATCAATAAGGTTGCTTTGCATCCATATTAATACCACACATTTGGCATTTGGTAATGCTGATCCTTAGCCCTAAAACTTCACTTAAACACTAGAGAACCTTCACAACCTGCACAACATTTTTCTCATCACCATGAAGCAACAAGAAGGTATCATCTGCATGTTGCAAATGAGATACTTCAATCTTCTCCCACCCCACAAAAATCCTTTCATCAAATCTCAGGATCTAGCATGCATTATTGAACTTTCAAAACCATTTCCGACTGCGATGAACACAAGAACAGGGAAAGTGGATCCCCTGACACAATTCCCTATTTATTTCAATCGGCCAGCCTCCTTTTTGTAATCATAAAGCATTACACAAAACTCAGACATGCCATGATCCAAATAATCCATACTTCCCCAAATCCCTCTTTTCCAAAACATGCTTCAGAAAAGCCCAATCCACTATGTCGTATGCTTTTGCAAAGTCAATCTTCAAAATAATGATCGGGTTTATCCTCATCATGTAATCTGCAATTGCTTCTTTGGCTATTAGACCACATCTAGTATCTGCTTATCTTGCATGAACGCAAACTTTCTTCAACTATTTTGGGAGCCACCTTTTTGAGATGCAAGGCCAAAGTTTTTGAAAATGACCCTATAGAAGCTAGTTACCAAAATCATGGGCCTAAAATCTTGGAACTGTTTTGCCCCTATTCTCTTTGGTATCAAGCAAATACAGGTAGTATTGACCACCCTATTGATCACCTCATTACTATAGAATTTGGCATAACATCCATTACATCTTTTACCAACTCCCACTCGTGCTAAAAAATGCTACAAAGAATCCATTGATCCAAGGTTTGTGGACCTTTCAAATCCAAAGACAGTTTCTTGTACCTCTTCGACCTCAAATGGCCTCTCCAACTCTCTCTATCCTCCTGGCAAATGCATCCCCAACCAAGCCCCTCAAATTCCCATGTGCTTCCTATTCTCCTGCCTGTGAAGTGGGAATAGTCTCAACCTCCATCTCCTCAACGCTTGTAGTATATGATCCATTATCCCTCTTGATAGAAGATACTTTCTGCCACCCTCTCCTGGAGCTCAAAATTTGATAGAAGAATCCTGAAGTTGCATCCCCCTCTTTTAACCATTTGATTTTAGAATTTTGTAATGCCATCCTATCCTTTGTTGCATAGATGTCATCTAACGCACCTTTGTAAAACTTGCAGAATGTGAACATTTCCACTAACCACTCATCACTTTCTTCCATATGATCGAATGCCTCACCTCTTCTAGTGTTCCCCTCTTTTGCTTGGTTGCCCCAAAAGCCTTCCTATCCCAAGTCTTTATGAATGCCTTAAGCTGCTTGAGCTTTAGCATAAACCTATGCCCAACTGCCAATAAGCCTTTGATTGCTATCACCATTCCTTTACCCTTGTTCTGAAGTCTTGATTGTGAACCAAACATAATCTCCCCCATCAAACTTCCTGTGTCCACCAAAATGAGTTGTTGACCCAAAGTCGTTCTAACAAGAACCTCATGTTAATAGAACAATAATAGAAATGTCCAAGCTGAGCCCATCAGAATATCAGATTTTCTCTTAAATTAGAACATGTACAGTCAGAATTCAAAAAAGGAGGATCATGTAGCTACAGCTCTGAAATCAGCTGAACAAACACCAATATTCTTCTTGTAAGTCTACCGGTATTCCATTTTTCATCCACATATCTGGTCATGTTAAGGTCAAACGCCATGCACCATCCCCCCTGCAAACAATACACAAGCTAGCAATGTCATCCTAAAGCAAATTTTCTATCCACAAGCAAAGTCGGGTCATAAACCTAAACCCCCATCAGCCTCCACAATGGCTTCTTATCTGTCTTCACTTGAATTGATATCGAGAACATGCTCACTAGGCATGATTCAGTCGCAGCTCTATGATTGTGTCGTAACACTAAAATACCCCTAGTGCCCCTATTACTGGGGGATGAGACCACCCCTTCTGTTTGGTCTCCACAGCTAACTGATCACTCTCTTGCTAATTTCTCTCCATCTTCATCTCCTACAAAATAACATCTTACACAACACCCCTAATTGTTCTGTCAAAATTCTTTTCTTGTTCTCATCGCATCCCCTTGTCTTCCATGTAACAATCCTCATTGTGTCAAACAATGCATGCTCTTGTTGGCCCCCTCTTATGATATTGCCCCATGTTTGCGGGCCCTTTAAAAGTCCTTGTAGATTGCCATCTCTATATCTGACAAGCCTGGACATGCATCCTCCACATGTACTCTGTCATCTGATCCTTTGGAACATCAACCGTGTTGTAACTATAATTGTTTTCTAACTTCTACCAAAACCATCCCCCTCTAATCCACAACAAGCTTATACAAAATAATCTCAAAAACCTTGCCCTCCAATTGAGAACAGCTCTACCTAATATAATGGACATGGCTCAATCGGCTCTTATAGAAGGTAGAGAAGATATTGTACTTATTACAAATGAGGTAATTAAAAATTATAAAATTAGAAGGAAACCTAGAGGAATCTTCAAAGTGCATTTTGCTAAGGGTATATAACATAGTGGAATGGGGATTTGTTAAACATGTAATGAAGCAAAATGGGTTTGGGAAGCAGCGGATAAGTTGGGATGCTAATTGTTGAAGCTCAGTGACATACTCAATGATCACATAGGGAAGTTTAAAGCTGGGAGAGGTATTTGCTAGGATGATCCTTTTGGAAATGGGATGTTATGTGGAGATTGCCAGGAGATGTTATGGCAAGATTGTTTCTCCAAACTAGTCAAAGGAACATTGTAAAAGGCTTCTTGGAGGAAAAGGAGAAACTAGAGGTTTCACATCTCCAAAATGTGGATGATACTCTTTAGTTACTTGATGGAAATGCTTCCACAAATTTTTAGAGTTAAAAGATAATATGGCTAAATGTCAGCTTGCTAGGTAAACATGGATCCAAATATCTTGAAATGTGCCAATTGATTATGGGTGCTCTATTAGTGTATAGCCTCTCAAATATCTTGGTTCCCCGTTAGGTGGCTCTCCTAGGTCCAGACATTTTTAAGACCCAGTTCTATCCACTCTCTATAGAAGGTTGGAAGGAGGAAAGATGCAGTTTCCTTTAAAGCATGAAGACTTGCCCTAGATAAAGCAATACATCATGCAATCTCATGCAACAACTTACCATTGTATGAAACCCCAAAGCGTGTTACTATAAGGATCGAGGGAAAAAAAAAATCAGACACTCCTTTTCAGGGGAAATGAGGACCAATCCAAATAAAGTCTTATCAAATAGGAAAATGGATACCAACTTACTTCCTTCCTGTTTTTCAGATTCCTGTCAAGGTGGCTACATAGATTGAAAGAACTATAAGAGGATTTTTATGGAAAAGCAAGGACAAAGACCAAGAATCTCATTTGGTGAAATGGGATAATGTTTGCAGGGTCATTCAACAAGGAAGATCAGGAATTGGATATATTAAGATAAGGAACATGGCTTTAAGAGGTAAGCGGCTGTAGACAATGAAGACTAATCCAAAAGCGCTATGGGCTAGAGTGGTCAAAAGCGTTCATGGTTCAAAAGACAATAGTAAGAAAGCCTCTATTAATTGCAAGGCTACTCTTTACTCTCCTTGGAAGGCTTTCCACAAAATCTACCCCAAATTCCATCCCTACGTCAGATAGAAAGTGGACAACAAGAAAAAAACATGGAGCACTACATCTAATTTTAAAGGCCTCGTTCCCAACTTATATAGGCTAATGGACAATCACAAAAAACTTATAGCAGACTTCTTCGTTCATAGTAAAACAGTGAGGGAGGCACGTCATGGGCTTGAAATCTTCATCTTAACAGGAATCTCAGTGAGAAGCCACCGAGCTGATAACAATCCTTGATCAATTTCAGCTTACAAAAGAGGAGGATAAACCAATATGGACTGGGAACTCTGAACTCTCTTCTTTACTACATCTTTCCTAATCAAATTAGTCTTTAACACTCATTACCCTCCGTTTACAGCTACGACATTTATATGGACCACCAAGGCTCCTACAAAGGTGAAAATCCTTGTGTGGCTCATATGCAATAACAAACTTAATTGTGCTAATATCTTGCAAAGAAAATTTCCTAACATTTCCCTTTGCCCTTCTTACTGCTGTCATTGAAAAGAGGCTGTTGAAGATGCGTACAACATTTTTGGGCAATACCACAGAAGCTGTTTGGCATCGATGGCGGTCAGGTTTGGACAACATTCATGCCCCTTTCCCAGAAGAACCATTTGTAGTCACAAATAGTGTTCCTCATTTTCTTAAAGACCATTGGAGAATAATTTTGTATGTCATTTTGTACAGCATTTGGGAAGAAAGAAATGCCAGATTCTTTAAAGACAAACTTGGCCAGTGGAACCATATGGTAACATTCCCAAATTTTATTTGCATCATAAGTGCCCTGTACAAATCTGTATAAAGGGTACTCTTTTGCTCAATAATTATGTACCTGGCAGAATATTTTCCAGTCTTTGTAATGCCCTGGTCTAGATATGTCATCTAGCTAGGGTCTTCTTTTATTAATATAATTCATAATAGTGTCCTTTCCCAAAAAAGTAATTTGGGAACCAGTGGTATCAAAGGCCACTTAGAGGTCAGAAGGGTAGAAAAGAGCCTTCATTTCTAAAGGAGGGAGATTCGCACTAGTTAGATTTGTTTTGGTGGCAGTACTATCACATTTTCCGTCGATTTTTACAGCAGGGTCGGAAGAGAGAAGGAAGAAAACTTTGGTAGGCTGGAAAATGGTGCAGCAGAATATTGAAAGGGGAGGTTTGGGCAAAGGCTAATTAGTGAAATTAAATGAAGTGCCATGCTCTAAGTGGACAAGTAAATTTGGCAGAGAGGGTTCTTCTTTATGGGCAAGAGTACATGGAAGTAGACATGAGTTGCACTGATGGCACTACTGGTACCTGACAGTTAAGACTATATTAATCAATTTTTTTTTTCTTTTCCAAAAAAAAAAAAAAAAAAAAAGAAAGAATGCCAAAGTAATCATATGGTGGTTTTTCTAACTTTTGGCATTATAAAGGGCAGGCTAGTGCACATAGATCACAACTATGTTAGATCTCTAGGAAGGGTTGCACTACTTTGGGTTTATTGTTTACAGCCTTACCCTGCAACACAAGATATAAATGTTCAAAACATGTTTAAACTTTCATACCTTGAGGAAATAAAATATTATGATGCATTTTGTACAAAATAATCAAAACAAACACTGTGACCACTTAAAATGAAACACATTAATAAGTAATAGAGATTAAATAAAGAACCTCAAAGTCATTACTCAATAGAAAGATATTTCTATTTGCAAATTTCATCTAGTAATTATCTCACTTCTACCTGTTTATTTCCCCTTGAACCCAGATGTGGTGTCGCAAATGTTATAAAATTGAAGGGTTCCAATCCGGCAATTCTACCTTCACAAGGTTTTTTTGGGCACTGCAATAAACTACTAGAATGCTCTTCACTTGAGTTGTTCCTAGAAAGAATTGAGGGCCCACTTCCAGGAAAAGGCTCATATAGTCTCCCAATAGCATATCTTGCTATAAGGCCACCTAGCGAGTGCGCCACAAAGGAGATCTTCTGCACCCCAGGCCTACGTCTAACAACTAACAATACCTAAATCAAAGACAAATAAATTAAAATTGATCTTCTCATCCAAACATTACAAAAGTAACAATGTTGAAATATAATCCAGAACCATATCAAGCATATTGCAGTAATAAATAATGATAGGAACAAGATGGGATATAAGGACTAAACAAGAGCAAACAAACAAGAAATCACAAAAGACCCAGTCAACGCAGCTACCTCTTCTGCCAGTCTCTCACCCATCAAATCAACACCATCAAAAGTCAATGTCGATGAGTTGCATTCACTTCCTGCTTAAAAAAAGTGAAATCAAAAACAACTTTTTGGTGACAATACACAGCCAATAGCAAATACCAACAGAAAAAATAAGAGATTACTTGTTATTAAATACTTCTCCAAAGAAAAAAAGAAAAAAAAATTGTCTAAGGCTCTGAGCAAAAACTAATTGCATCAAAAGAAGCAATAAGAGACAAAGCCAATGCTAGTGGAAAACCTTGATTTTTTGCAGTCTTATCAGAAGCAAGATTCAAAAGTACTTATTAATGCATAAAAAAGGTATAGGATCTTTTAGTGATAAGAGAATTATGTAAAACAAAATATTATGGCAGCGATACTGAACTAACAGTTAAAAAAAAAAAAAAAAACAAAAACAAAAAGAAACCCTTGATGATAGGGTTGAATTTAAGGTCTGATAATGGTAGGCAAGGACAAGAAAAAAAACAAC
This sequence comes from Tinospora cordifolia, assembly GCA_030144865.1. Classification (NCBI taxonomy): domain Eukaryota; kingdom Viridiplantae; phylum Streptophyta; class Magnoliopsida; order Ranunculales; family Menispermaceae; genus Tinospora; species Tinospora cordifolia. The sequence continues at coordinate 2,924 of JAJIYU010021114.1, read as the reverse complement.
AGGTGCAAGAGAAATATTTATTCACTTGATTGCAATTCAACTACATTATACCCACAGATCCAAAGCAAAATTTCTACTCAAAGCAAGAAACTTTTGATCAGAAACCAACTAGAATATGACTTTAAAAATTTGAATATTGAGCAGAAAAAAGACTAGAATAAGGAAAGAAAATCAAATGCTATCAGTTGTCATAAACTAATGACTGCTACTAAATGAAAGTAAACATTAAATAGTAGATTCTAAATGGTAAAACGGGCACTAACAATTAATCTCTCCAGCTAGGAAGAACTCAACTTCAAGGATTGTTGATGATGGATCTAATGGAAGTTTGGCAAAACTCTCCGAATTTTTCATCAAGTTTATAGGAGAACTCAAATGCAAGGAGTGTTGATGATGGATCTAATGGAAGTTTGGCAAAACTCTCTGAATTTCTCACCAAGTTTATTGAATATTTAATAATTTTAACATGGAATTACATATTAAAAGTAATTGAATTACAAACAAAATCCCATTGAAGCTAGGCAAAATTTTAAAATAATTTGTATAACTCAAAAACCCATTAGTATCTTTTACTTGTCAAATACAAGTGATCGAAAAATGGATTATGAACTAAGCAAATTAATCCATACAAAGAGTTCCAAAGTTTTATACATATGCAAAGAAAACAAATACAACGAACAAAAGAACCAATTTTACATTTCAAAGAAATGATAATTAATCCATAAAAAGCATTCCTGCCTCCTCATCTGAAAAAAGAAGAATGGATCTCACTGAGGGGGGTGTTAAGGCGTGGAAATCCAATCGGTGGGGGGTGTTGTTCATTGAAGAATACACTAGATTCAAGCTATATTTAATATAAATTGATGAGGAGACAGGAAGATGGCTTTGAAAAACTCTAATTGAGGCCACCAAACAGGCGAGAAACGGTGTTTTCAAGAAAGTTTAGAGAAGTATGAAGTATGCAATGATAGCTGAAACCGTCACCAATAGAAGAGGCAGTTTTTTGAGGTTAATGAAGATGAGAAAGGCTTCTATAGAATGATCATTGCCCCATAAGAAGATAGAAATCAGAATTGGGCAGGTTTGATTAAAGATTTGGATGTTTGCAGTTCCATTACAGGGGGTCATGGTACTAAGGGCCAAAAGTTAGTCTCAGCCCGAGAAAGAGAAATGGTTAGGAAAATGGATATAATCCTATAAAGGATAAAAGCAGCCAAAATTTGAATATAAAGAGATTTATCCAGAAGAAAAAGATTAACAATAATGGTGAGGAGAGCAAACATTGGTTGGTTTTCATGAGATTCTTGGACGAAGTTGACTAAGAAGCTATTGAAGAGGATGTGTTTCAGCAGACACAGGTCACATGCACATTGGTCCCTATGTGTGGGGATCGAGCTATTTACAAGTGTCCGACGAAGAAAGAGTGGACATTGTTGTTGAAGGGCAACCTAAAGTCAGTCCTAAATTACAAAATTCGGAATGAAGGAGCTTCATTCGACATGACTAACATGAAAGTGAATGGATGGAGTAGCGGCTTCCTTCCAGAATGCATGGAGATCCAGATGGAAGATGTGACTTTCTCAGTTAGGTTGTTCAGTGTCATTATCGGGGATGAAGGCGAACAAAAATGGTGGAATAGTAAAACGAACTTCAACATGTATTCAGTTTCAATTGGCGAAGAAAACAAAGAAGAAGAGTTTTTGAAGACAGGTGAAGAGGAAGTCTAGCGCTGGGAAGGAGCGATTTCAAAGACAAGAGAAGGGGAAGTTCGACACTGGGATGGACCTTAGAGCTAAACGTGGGCATACGACAAGGTACAATGCGTTGTCTGGGTCTCGCAAATGACGGGTTAGATGGTGTAGCTGAATCAGAGGAACGACAGTATGGTAGCTTGGAGAAGTAGATTATCGGGGCTAGATAGAGGATGTATACAAAGGTTGCAAATGGCAGAAAGCTTAGCTAGGAAAGACAGATTGCATAACGAAGTTTCTCAACAGGGGTTTGCCGAAAATAGGGGATGTGGATGCAAACAAAGTGGAGTCGATAGGAGAGTCAAAGACGTAACTGGTGATTACTCGCTGAGAAGTGATGAAGGTGATGGATTTTAGAACATTGGGGCTCGGTTGGAGGGAGAGGGCCAAACGAATTGGGTTGTAGCCCAAGGTGCCAAAACCCAAGGCACTAGAGAAAAGTACCAAGAAGCTAGGCCGGATGGATACACATTAGGTGGAGCCTACGATGGGCAACATGTACTAAGGATTGCAGATGGGCTTGATGCAAGCGGGGTCCACGATGAGCAATATAGTTTGCCGACTCAGAGGTTAGGGCTTTTTGCTAGACTTGACGCAGGCGGGGCCCAAGTGGGCTAGATTCCTATAACGTGCTAGAATCAAGAAGAGGAGTGGGCTAACGAGTTTGATTGGTGCAGGGCCCACATGGAGAAGCTTTATACAAAAAATAACAACGAATAGGAGCAGAAATCCAAGGGGGAATTTAGCAGCAGAAGGATACATGTGGATGATCACCCTCTCCAAGTCTACAAAAGAAGATCAAAACAAAAGGTTAGTTTCCAATATGTTGAACATGGTGTCTTTCAAGGATCAATGGATGAACATGCATGGAATGGAAAAAGTTGTCACAATTTGGTACTGGTTAGTGACAATGGGCAAGACGATAAAGGGGAAGAGGAGGAAAATGGATCAATAGAATCTTATCAAGCAGATTCGTTGAGTTATGCTATCAGAAGGGGAAGATGAGGGCAACAAAGAGAATGACCAGCGGGCTCTTACATGCGTGGCCTCCCAAGGACAAAAAAGTGGAAGTTCTAACGATATTAGAACTGTTATTCCATCTACCTGTGATGAGGATTCCTTTTCGATAGTGCCAAATTCTGAGCATGCTAGATGTGGGAGTGGAATGCCAGT
>JAJIYU010021113.1:0-10159 GCA_030144865.1 Tinospora cordifolia | reverse complement strand
ACACGTGAACAGAGGTCCGGTCGAAAATTGGGGTGTTACATTCTGAGAAGCTATCATCTTACATTGGTGTAATTGTGTGAGAGCACGTGCCTGTAGTAATTAAAGATTGGCATCATGTGGCTCCATAAATTAAAGAACAACTTTGGAGGTTAATTGAGGTATGTGTATAATTGAGTTACTTATTCATAAGAGATTTTAATACTTTATTTGTAGAAATTCTTTGATTTATCTTTTTTTCGTGTATATCAGACAAGATTTGTGGTTGAAGGCTATGATATTGCAAAAGATGGGACACAGCTGGAAGCAATACAAGTCCAAAGTTTCTATAAAAATTATGGAAGCAATGAAAAAAAAAGATAGAACTTTCGTAGATAAATATCTTAAGCCTAGCAATGTGACGTCTCCTAAAGAGTGGAATACTTTTATTGAAGAAAGATTATCCAAAGAGTTTCAGGTTTGTTGTGTGTTTCTTATATATATACTTTAAATTTGAATCATCTCTTCTTTTTCATTATTATTAATATATTCATTTTATTAGGCAATAAGCAAAAAGTTTAGTGAAATGAGGACTAGTAAAAAATTATTGCACACAGTGAGTAGGAAGGGCTGTACTCATTTGGAGCATGAATTGGTAATGGTCTTGGCACGTACTTCATTTTATTTTTCCTCTTTGTATTTTTATATAAGCATATATGTTGTAAATGTTACTATTTTTCATATTTTAGAAGGAGGCCAATGAAAATTCAGATTCAGTTGTAAGAGTAGATGTATGGACAAAGGGTCATTTGAGAAAGAATAGTGAGCCTTTAAATGAAGCAGTTCAAGAAGCAATTGTAAGTAGCTCATTAAAGCAAATGATATGTAGTTGTATATATTGAAAGTATATGAAAGGTATCAAGTTAATTTACTTTTTTTTATGTGAATGTAGGAAAAGATTAATGACATTAGTCAATCTGCCACCAATTCAGTCAAGAGAGATAACTTAAGAGAGGATGTCATTACTAAAGTATTGGGACCTGAGCGTCATGGGCGAGTTCGAGGTCTTTGATTTGGGACAACACCTTCAAATGTTGATGCTCAAATTCAAAGTAGTGGAAAAGTAAAGGTCTTAGAGAATATAATTCAAGATCAAGTAGAAAGGATAAATACTCTTGAAGAAAAATCAAAGAAAATGGATACACTCGAGGAAAGAGTTGAAAAATTGACTGTCATGCTTTTAATGCAATCTCAACAGGTAACGACCAGGCTTAAAATTTTCTTTACAGTTTAATTTATTACTTAAATTTATATAATGAAATATATTTTATGATATGGTTCAATAACTTCAAAGCCCAAGTGCAAGAGACATGAATATGATACATTTGAAAGCTTAAACACCACAAGTAAACTATATTTTGAACCTAACTTTGATTATAAAACTTTTATTCTCATAATGTTTATATTATCTTTAATTTGTTTATGTATTATGTAGTCACACCAAGAAAGCTAAAATCAGATTTAATGATCCACTTGAACCCTTGAATAACAAAGAAACAAGAACCCAAAGTGTTAAATGCCTCATCAATCCTTGATAAGTCTAGAAAGTTCAATGAAGAACATAAGAGAAAGCCTCTCTCAAATCTGAAATGTTAAGATTAAATACTCACTTTTCTTATTTGATGCCTTCTTCAAAGATGGGCAAGTTAATTTATACAAATCCTGGATGTAATTCTAGGGAATACAAAAAGTGACAAAAATAAATAGCTATTAACTTACCCATGGGAATTAAAGATTCTACACTAACTGACACTTAAAACATATCACAACTCCACTAGTAACTCCTATAGACAATGCATTAACCCCAAACACAAATACACTATTACATAGTTATTACACCTTGAAAACTGGAATGTTTGACATAAAAGACCAATAACACATATGAAATAAACTAATTTTGCGCAACCTCTAATAATGACCAATAAACCAACTTTATCATCTCAAGTTCATGAGATTATGACTTGAATAATTTTGTCCACACATGCATTTCCACTAGAGGTCTTTTTATTTTCTTATAATTTTGACTATCCTGCACTTGGATAACACTCATAGCTCCTTATGATTTATCTAAGCCCCATATTGAAGTTGGAAAAACTATTAACACCTTGTTTGGCCCAAATGTCTTGAACCAGCCCAAGTTGTATTTCATTAAGTCTTTTGGCACGGGCCCTTGTAATCGGTCCTCTTGGAATATGCAAAGCATCATCATCACCATTAATTAATTTATTCGTGTCATCTTTGTCAACCTCATAATCTGCATCATTCTCCCTCTCCTCAAAAGGATTCGTCCTCGAATCATCACCTATATCAAAAGGAGAAAGATCAGCAACATTGAATGTTTCACTAATGTTATACTCACTTGGAAGATCTATTTTGTAGGCATTGTCATTAATCCTCTCAAGAACTTGGAATGGGCCATCCCCCTGAGGATGTAACTTGGACTTTCGTTGAGCTGGAAATCGCTCCTTTCTCATATGCATCCACACCTAGTCACCTGGTTCAAAAATAATTCGTCGTCGTCCTTTATTTGCCTTGGATGCATATTGTTCATTCTTCTTCTCAATGTGTTGCTTGACACGCTCATGAAACTTTTTAACCAATTCAGCTTTCTCCTCTCCATCCAAACTTGCCCTGGCATCAATAGGTAAAGGTATTAAATTCAAAGGAGTCATAGGATTAAATCCGTAAACTATTTCAAATGGAGAATATGTTGTAGAAGAATGCAAACTTCTATTATAGGCAAACTCAATTAAAGGTAAACAGTCTTCCCAATTTTTCAAGTTCTTCTAAATGATGGTTCTAAGCAATTAAGTCAAATGCAAACTTCTAAATGACGGTTCTAAAATAGTTTGAATTTCTTTATCTCTTTTAATTTGCCTTAATTTTATTAAAGTGAAAACTTTGTATTCTTGAATTTTATACAAAGGCATGAGATATTGAAGAAAAAAGAACAAGTGAGTGTCACTTGTAAAGTAACACCAGCCCGACTTGCCATTTTGTTAAGTCCACTATCAAGAGAATGGTGGTCATATACACTACTTAAAGTTACAGGGGGTGGGGTGTTATACACAATGCTTCACTTATAATGAATTATAGTATTTAAAAAAAAACTTTCTAACTCATTCAAATACCTAATGCAATTCGAGACCTTAGTTTCTTGAGAAAATGTTACTTTGTGCTTTGAATTGAGCTAATCACATTCTTACCTAGCAAGGTAATAATAAAAAGGAATGTAATCTACGTTCCTCTCCTTATATTTTTTGCAAATGAACAAATGAGTTCTGTTTCTTGTTTTTGACTGTAGAGATGGCGCCAATGGCTCTTAATTACAAGTAATTTCTTTCATTTGATGGAGTTTTTACAACATGCTTCCTTATTTCATTTCATAGAATTGAAGCTCGATGGTCGTAGAATTTGAAGGACCTTCTTTTGTTCTTTTTGCACCTTTGTAATTGATAGAATAGTTTTAAAAGGTTCTTTTTGCTTTTCACTTCCTAAGAAAGAATCGATTGTTCACTAAAAACTTGTTTTTTTAGTTTAAGAAAGCTTTTATTGTTTGGTTCCTCAATTATAGAGGGGAATAGTTAGTTGTAAGTGCTTAATTTTTTAACTGCACGCCAATTTCTTCATTAATTCACATTTTATAACATTCTTAACCGTGCACATAAAACTCAAAGTAGTTACTTTTAGCTTCATTATACTCTTACAAACAACCAAATAGTTTAAAGAACTCATATTCAATGTTCTTCCGTAGAAAAATAATTGATAGCCTATTTAGTATAGACTTGTTTTGTTGACATGCATTTCTATTGGCCAATGCTTCATTTAGGATGAATAATATTTAAAGAGACTTTCTAACTCATTTAAATACCCAATGCAATTTCAGACCCTAGATTCTCGAGAAAAATATTACTTTGTGCCTTCAATTTGGCTAACCCATTCTTTCCTAGCTAGGTACGAAGAAAAACTGATGTAGTTTACGTTCCTCTCTTTATATTGTTGTAAATGAACAAGCAACTTATCATTATTGTTTTTAACTATGGAGATGGGGCCAATGACTCAATTACAACTAATTTCTTTCAATTGATAGAGCTTTTACAGTTTGATTCTTATTTCATTTTGATAGCATTTCCTGAGCAATTTTGTGCCTTGTTCATGTATGAAAAGGTACTTCGTGGCCCCAATCACTCGAAGAAAGCATCACGTTAACAATAAAATTTACATTCTATTACATCTAAAGAAGGTTGGTGCTCATATAAAATTCAAACGACCTTTTATTACTTTCTCTGCAACCTTGCAATTGGTAGAATATTTTAAAAAGTTATTTTTGGTTTTGATTTGCAGAGAAATAACCAATTACTCACTAAATCCAAGGTTTCACCTAATGGACTTTATACACCTTTGCCTGTACCTGATAAACCATGGGTTGACCTATCCATGGAATTCATTTTGGGTTTACCAAGGTCCAAGAAAGGTCGAGATTCCATATTTGTTGTGGTTGACCACTTTTCTAAAATGGCACATTTCATTCCTTGCCATAAAATAGATGATGCCACTTATATTGCTAACCTGTTCTTTCGAGAAGTTGTGCGTCTTCAAGGTATACCCAAAAGTATTGTTTCAAATAGAGATGTAAAATTTCTTAGTTACTTTTAGAAAGTATGGGGAAAACTTGGAACTAAGTTACTATTTTCTACAACTTATCATCCCCAGACTGATGGACAAACAGAAATCGTCAATCGAACATTGACTCAATTGCTTAGAACCATCATTCAAAAGAACTTGAGAAATTGGGAAAACTGTTTACCTTTCATTGAGTTTGCCTATAATAGAAGTTTGCATTCTTCTACAACATATTCTCCATTTGAAATAGTTTATGGATTTAATCCTTTAACTCTTTTGGATTTAATACCTTTACCTATTAATGCCAGGGCAAGTTTGGATGGAGATAAGAAAGCTGAACTGGTTAAGAAGCGTCATGAGCGTGTCAAGCAACACATTGAGAAGAAGAATGAGCAATATCCATCCAAGGCAAACAAAGGACGACGACGAATTATTTTTGAACTAGGTGACTGGGTGTGGGTGCATTTGCGAAAGGAGCGATTTCCAGCTCAACGAAAGTCCAAGTTGCATCCTCGGGGGGATGGCCCATTCCAAGTTCTTGAGAGGATTAATGACAATGCCTACAAAATAGATCTTCCAGGTGAGTATAACATTAGTGCAATATTCAATGTTGCTGATCTCTCTCCTTTTGATGTAGGTGATGATTCGAAGACGAATCCTTTTGAGGAGAGGGAGAATGATGCAGATTATGAAGTTGACAAAGATGACGCAAATAAATTAATTAATGGTAACGATGATGCTTTGCATATTCCAAGAGGACCGATTACATGGGCCCGTGCCAAAAGACTTAATGAAACACTACTTGGGCTAGTTCAAGACATTTGGGCCAAACAAGGTGTTAATGGTTTTTCAACTTTATTATGGGCTTGGATAAATCAAAAGGAGGTAAGAGTGTCATCCAAGTGCAGGATAGTCAAAATTATAAGAAATAAAAAGACCTCTAGTGGAAATGCATGTGTGGATAGAATAATTCAAGTCATAATCTCATTAATTTGAGATGATAAAGATGGTTTATTGGTCATTATTAGAGGTTGCACGGAATTAATTAATTTCCTATGTGTTATTGGTCTTTTATGTCAAATATTTTAGTTTTCAAGGTGTAATAACTATGCAATAGTGTGTTTGTGTTTGGAGTCAATGCATTGTCTATAGGAGTTATAGTGGAGTTGTGATATGTATTAAGTGTCAGTTAGTGTAGAGTCTTCAATTATCAAGGTAAGTTAATAGCTATTTATTTTTGTGACTTTTTGTTTTCCCTGGAGTTACATCCAGGATTTGTATAAATTGGCTTGCTCTTCTTTGAGGAAGGCATCAAATCAGTAAAGTAATTGTTTAATCTGAACATTTTAGATTTTTGAGAGAGGCTTTCTCTTATGTTCTTCATTGAACTTTTTTGGACTTATCAAGAATTGATCAACCTTGTGGAGTTTGACACTTTGGGTTCTTGTTTCTTTGTTATTCAAGGGTTCAAGTAGATCATTAAATCTGATTTTAGCTTTCTTGGGGTGAGCATACTACCTTGAATGGGGGTTCTAGGATCTAATTCCTAGTGGGTCCGCATCATTTATGATGAATTATAATATTTCGAGAGTCTTTCTAACTCATTTAAAATATCCAACGCACTTTAAGACATTAGTTTCTCGAGAAAATCATTACTCTATACTCATAAAGACAAATGTAGTCTACGTTCATCTCTTTATATTGTTGTAAATAAACAAACAACTTATGTTTCTTGTTTGTTATAGTAGAAGTGGGGCCAGTTGCTCCAATTAGAACTAATTTCTTTCACTTGAAGCTTTTAAAGCTTGTTTCCTTATTTCACTTCTATAGCATTTTTAAAGCAATTTTGTAGCTCGTTTAGATAGCAAAGGTGTTTTGTGGCCCCAATTGCTCGAAGGAAACATTATGTTAACAATAAACTTTACTTTCTATGGTATCTAAAGAAGCTTGGTGCTTGTAAAATTCGAAGGTATTCTCTTACACCCTTGCGATTGATATGATAGTTTAACTCATTTTGTTTTTTACTTGTTGAGAAAGAACAGATTGCTCACTAAAAGCTTGTTTTCCTAGTTTAAGAAAGCTTTTATTGCTTCGTTCCTCAATTATATATGGGAGTAGTTAGTTGTAAGTGCCTAATTTACTTTTATCGAATCTATAGAAGCTCGATGCTTGTAGAATTCAAATGACCTTTTGTTCTTCTCTCTGCACTCTTACAATTGATAAAATAGTTTAAAAGGTTATTTTCTATTTTCACTTGTAGAGAACGAACCAATTGCACGCTAATTTCTTTATGAATTCGCATTATTTTTAATCATCTGCGTACACATGAAACTCAAAATGATTAATTTTCGCATCATCACACTCTTACAAACAACCAAACAATTTAAAGAAAACATATTTATTTTTTTTCTGTAGAAAAACAATGGACAAGCTATTTAGAATACATTTCTTTCTTTTACATGCATTTCCTTTGTCAATGCTTCATTTATGATGAATTATAATATTTCACGAGTTTTTCAAACTCATTTAAAATATCCAACACACTTTGAGACATTAATTTCTCGAGAAAATCATTACTCTATTCTTTCAATTAGGCTAATAGCGTTCTTACTAGCTAGTACTAAAGACGAATGTAGTTTACGTTCATCTCTTTATATTGTTGTAAGTAAACAAACAACTTATGTTTCTTGTCTTTTATAGTAGAAGTGGTGCCAATTGCTCCAACTGTAACTAATTTCTTTCACTTAATAGATAAAATTTATTTTCTTAGTTTAAGAAAGCATTGGTTGCTTAATTCCATAATTAGAGGGGAGTAGTCAGTTTTAAGTGTCTAATTCCTCAATTCCAAAGAAAACCATTACTTCGTGCTTTTAATTGGGCTAGTCACGTTCTTACCTAGCTAAGTACTAATAAAAACGAACGTAGTCTATGTTCTTCTCTTTATATTGTTGTAAATGAACAAACGACTTATTATTCTTGTTTTTAACTATAAAGATCAGGCCAATTACTCAATAACAACTAATTTATTTTACATGATTGAGCTTTTAAAGCCTTCTTCCTTATTTCACTTTGATAGCATTTTCAGAGCGATTTTGCATCTCGTTCAGATAGCAAAGGTGCTTTGTGGGCCTAATTGTTCGAATGAAACATCACGTTAACAATAAACATTACTTTCTATGGTATCTAAAGAAGCTTGGTGCTCGTAAAATTTGAAGGACCTTATGTTATTCTTTCTACACCCTTGCAATTGATAGGATACTTTAAAAAGGTTCATTTTGCTTTTCACTTGCTGAGAAAGAACAAATTGCTCACTAAAAGCTTTTTTTCTTAGTTTAAGAAAGATTTTTATTGTTTGGTTCCTCAATTATAGAGGGGGAGTAGTTAGTTGTAATTGCCTACTTTCTCAATTGCACGCTAATTTCTTCATGAATTCACATTTCTTGCATTTTTAACCATCTATGTGCACATGAAATTCAAAGTAGTAAATTTTAGCTTCATTATACTTTTACAAACAACCAAACAATTTAAAGAACTCATATTCAATATTGTTCCATAGAAAAACAATCCATAGCCTATTTATTAGAGTAGATTTGTTTCGTTGACATGTGTTTTTATTGGCCAATGCTTCATTTAGGATGAATAAAATTTAAAGAGACTTTGCAACTCATTTAAATACCCAACGCAGTTCGAGACCCTAGTTTCCCATGAAAGACATTAATTTGCACTTTCAGTTGGGCTAATTGCGTTCTTACTTAGCCAGGTACTAATATAAAAATGACATAGTCCACATTCCTCTCTTTACATTGTTCTAAAAGAACAAGAACCTAATATTTATTGTTTTTTACTATAGAGACGAGGCCAATGGCTCAATTATAACTAATTTTCTTCACTTGATAGAGCTTTTACAACTTGATTCCTTATTTCATCTTGATAGCATTTCTAGAATCATTTTGTGCTTCGTTTTGATTTTCAGTTGTACAGAACAAACCAATTGCTCACTAAAAATTTATTTTCTTAGTTTAAGAAAGCTTTGGTTGCTTAGTTCCTCAATTATTGGGGAGTAGTCAATTTTAAGTGCCTAATTCCTCGATTACACGCTAATTTCTTCATGAAATCAAATTTTCTTGCATTCTTAACCATCTATGTACACATAAAAGTCATAATGGTTAATCTTCCCTTCATTACATTCTTTCAAACAACCAAACAATTTAAAGAACCCATATTCAATGTTTTTTTGTAGAAAAAGAGTCGACAAACTATGTAAAATATATTTTTTTCATTGACATGCATTTTAATTGATCAATGCTTCATTTACGATGAATTATAATATTTTAAGAGACTTTCTAACTCATTTAAACACCAAAAGCAATTCGAGACCTTAGTTTCCCACGAAAACCATTACTTTGTGCTTTTAATTGGGCTAGTCAAATTCTAACCTAGCTGGGTATTAATAGAAACGAACATAGTCTACGTTCATATCTTTATATTGTTGTAAATGAACATATGAATTATGTTTCTTTTAAATCTTGCTTCGTTATTTTACTTTGATAGCATTTTCGAAGCAATTTTGCATCTCGTTCAGGTGGCAAAGGTGTTTTGTGGCTCCAGTTGCTCAAAGGAAACGTCATGTTAATAATAAACTTTACTTTCTATGGTATCTAAAGAAGCATGGTGCTCGTAAAATTCGAAGGACCTGCTGTTGTTCTCTCTACACGCTTGAAATTAATGGGATAGTTTAAAAAGTTTCATTTTGATTTTAACCTGTTGAGAAAGAACATATTGCTCACTAAAGGCTTGTTTTCTTAGTTTAAGAAAGCTTTTATTACTTGGTTCCTTAATTATAGAGGTTACTAATGGGATTCATCAGTACTTTAGCGGCTTGGCCTGCTACTTGAGATTCACATTTTTTTCCATTTACAATGTTGTTTAGGAGAATTTAGAATTCTTGCTATTTCTTCGTTTACTTCACAGACTATCATAAGCTCAAATAATGGTTAGTGTCAATGATGGAGAACCATGTATTTTGAACATGATCTTAATGATTGAAAATGGTGGTATAATAGTTCACATTGTTATGTGAAGATCTTCAAATGTGGCATCGTTTGTTTGGAATTATTGGTGAAGTTGAGAATCATAGAGTGATCTATTGTATATATTTAAAATATTTAGGCTGTCATTTGATTTCTTCAAGAAAATACACAAGCAATACTACATAAATCAATTTCCCGCTTAGGAGGCAAGCCGGGTAAATCTTCAGGAAACACATCAGGAAAATCTCTAACAACAGGAATCTCATCAATACTCGCTCGTGAAGATCCCTCAGCTATGGTGGTTGGACCTGCTAAAGTATCAATCTCATACTGAGTCGCCATTCTACCTCGGGTTCTCTATCTATTAGAGGCACTACCCTGAAAAATAATAACAGGTTGCCCTGGTATCTGAAATATGACCCTCTTGGCAAAACAGTCGACGTGTGCATGGTACGCGGCTAGCTAGTCCA
>JAJIYU010021112.1:0-10155 GCA_030144865.1 Tinospora cordifolia | reverse complement strand
GTTAAATATTTTAATATTTTAACAATATCTCGATGCTGAAGATGCGTATTTATTTATAAATACATGTAAAGAAAGTTAAATATTAAATTAGATAATTCGCTAGAAAAAAAAATTGGTTTCCACATTTTTTACTTGAAATATAATTCAAACATAAAAATTAAAATGTGGATGTAGATGTCTACTATTTATTTGTAAAGGGCAACTATACTAAGAAGATACGTTGAGCTTTGTCAGAAGTTGGAAAAGAACTTAACATCCCGGAGCAGAAGATCACCTCGGAGGAGTTGAGAAAATGAACCGACTTTTGAAGTTTGAAGGAATCACAACGCGTGGATATTATGCAAAGGTAGAGCAAGCTCTCACGTTGACACGCGGAGCTCTCGCGTGAACATCAGCGAAAGCTATGAGCAATTCGCACGTTTACGAATCCCAATTCTTACTAACCACGTGTAACGACATGACAATACCTTCCTGAATCCTGACTACAACGTTCAACCTCAAGCCTCGCAAGTCACTTACGTACCGCAACTACCGGAGCACCTGATCACAAAGTCATTCTTTGACCCCTCTGATGAAACACTTGGACGCACCTACGTGTGGGACACGATTAGTTGTTGCCACAGCGTGTTACAGGTAAGTAACCCAATTCTTGCCAGGTGGCGAACTCTCGGCGGTGCAACCCTCGCATGTTAAACGAAAATGAAAATAAAACTCATATGTGGCGTGTGCTCCCTTCGATCAATATAGAGATTGTCGAGTAATCATCTCAGTTTTAAATGGAGTCTCGTTCTCTAGTCAGCTAAAAGTTTCCTTTCCGAAAAAAGGGCAAAAACTAGTCGTTATGCTTCCAGCCTCCCGGTAGGATCCCGTCGCGTCGCCTAATTTCGCTGAGCTGTCCAAACTGCAACGTCATATTTAGCGTCACCAATTGAATCGCGAATTGGTGTTTTCGCCCTTCTCCATTCAATCGCCGCACTATTTAAATTTCAGCTTTAAAGTAACTAATTGTATCGCTTTTTCATATACAAATACAAAATAAAAAGGAGAGCTGTGACCAAGGGTTTTGAACGGCGAGTTCGACTACCAGGGTTTCGATGATGATCTAAATCGTCGGATAATCTGAAAAATCGCGACTGGTTTTTGAGAAAACCTGCTCTTGAAAGGCTTCAATGGCGGATAAGAAGGAGAAGAACAAAGGATTACTGCTCGGACGTTACGAGATTGGAAAACTTCTCGGCCATGGAACCTTCGCGAAGGTTTACCACGCGAGGAACGTGAAGACCGGAGAGAGTGTGGCGATCAAAGTTCTTGACAAAGAAAAGATCGTGAAAGTAGGTTTAATGGCGCACATCAAGAGGGAGATCTCGATCTTACGCCGCGTTCGTCATCCGAACATCGTTCAGCTGTTCGAAGTTATGGCAACGAAAGCGAAGATCTACTTCGTGATGGAGTACGTGAAAGGTGGGGAATTGTTCAACAAAGTCGCGAAAGGACGGTTAAAAGAAGAGGTAGCAAGGAAGTATTTCCAGCAATTGATCTCTGCTGTCGGGTTTTGCCACGCGAGAGGCGTTTTTCACCGAGATCTCAAGCCGGAAAACCTGTTATTAGACGAGAACGGTGATCTCAAGGTCTCGGATTTCGGTTTGAGCGCCGTTTCCGATCAGATCAAGCAAGACGGTCTGTTCCACACGTTCTGCGGTACCCCGGCGTACGTAGCGCCGGAGGTTCTTGCAAGAAAAGGTTACGATGCGGCGAAGGTTGATATCTGGGCTTGCGGTGTGATTCTGTTCGTTTTAATGGCGGGATACCTTCCATTCCACGATCCAAACATCATGGTGATGTACAAGAAGATCTACAGAGGCGAATTCCGGTGTCCTAGGTGGTTCTCGCCGGAGCTAACGCGCCTCCTAACGCGCCTACTTGACACTAATCCGGAAACACGAATAACAATACCGGAGATCATGGAGAACAAATGGTTCAAGAAAGGATTCAAGCATATAAAATTCTACATCGAGAACGATCGTTTATGTAATGTTGAAGTGGATGACGAGGTGGAATCGTCGTCGGAGAAATCGCTGTCGGAATCAGAATCGGAGCCGGAGAACCGGAGGCTGGGGTTAGGATTGCCGAGACCTGCGAGCTTGAACGCTTTCGACATTATATCGTTTTCGCGAGGGTTTGATCTGTCGGGATTGTTCGAAGAGAGTGGGGATGAATCTAGGTTTGTTTCGGGAGCCCCGGTTTCGAAGATTATATCGAAATTGGAGGAGATTGCGAAGGTTGTGAGCTTCACAGTGAGGAAGAAGGATTGTAGAGTGAGTTTGGAAGGATCTAGAGAGGGTGTAAAAGGGCCATTGACAATTGCAGCGGAGATATTTGAATTGACACCTTCTTTGAGAGTGGTGGAGGTGAAGAAGAAAGGAGGGGATAAAGGAGAGTATGAAGAGTTCTGTAACCGCGAATTGAAGCCCGGATTGCAGAATCTTATGGTTGAGGAAGCTGATGCAGCACAGCTTCCTTCGGATACTGAATGAAGATACGAGGAAAAAAAAAAAGTATTATATTTTTTTTTTTGGGTTCCTTTGTTTTTTTTTTTTTTGTTCGTTGTGGTTGCATCTTATTCTGTTTGTATGGTATATATAAAAGTTTATATAAAAAATGTATAAATCTCTTCCCTCATGTGGTTTTTGTTTCTTGTTTTGCATTTCTTCTGCTATTCTTTGCTCTGCCAATGGTGTGAAAAAAATTGCAAAGTGAAAGTGCTGAAACCCTTTAATGGGGTTGTTGAATTTGATATGTGTCCCTGAAATTATCAGTGAGTTTTGCATGTTCATATTATCTTGTGATGCAGAGAACTGGGATGGACAAGGTGACTTCTTGATAGAAATCAAAAGGTTGCGAGACTGAAAAGTAGTTGATGGGCTCTGCATCAGAGATTACACCAGAGGTGTGTGCCATTGCTAATAATTTCTTGTGAATTTATTATATGTTTAATAATTGGGGGAGAAGAGGAGGTTGTTGGAATGTTGGTAGAAACCAAACAGACAAGACAGAGGTCTGACATATAAAATCACAAAATAGATCCTTCCCAGATTTTGTTTGCGATTAGAGGACCTAACCGTGCAAGTTTAATAATGGAAACTCAAAAATATTCTTTAGTTCAAAATTGAAATGCATGACAAGATAGCAATGAAGAGAGAAGTCATGTGGTATCTTCCTACATGCCCAAGACAATTATGTTATGGCATTTCTGTCAGCAAGTGGTCGTCCTGCAACTATCAATCCCATTTGTGAACATATTACTTGGTTCACCTTGCATGTGAGACCCTTTTTATTTGGGGTCAAAAATACTCAACGAACGTGCTCTCACAAGTAAGGTAAGGGAGAACTCCAGGCTTGACCCTTGGAAAAATGAGCAAAGGTGGGTGAGTTGTCACACCAAAGGAAGAGGGCAACCAGCAGGGATGTGGGACTGATATTACTCACACGCACACACCTTTGTTTTTCAAATTGGTCATTTTCATCACTTTGTACTTCGTCCGAGACCAGTTAAAAATAGTGTCACATCTGGGCTTGACATTAATGAACTGGGTTAATTTGTTAAGTTGTGAAACACCAAAAGAAAAGAAGGAAGAACAAAGAGGATTGAAGAAAATGAAATGAATGGTTCACTACAAAAATGACTCTTAGGCCATTCATAATCGCCTTTAATACACTGACCATTAAATGCTGCCAGGTGCAGTGGGGTGCAGGTAACCTTATTTAATAATTTTGAATATTTTAAAAATAATAAAATTAATTTTAATTTTTATTTATTAAAATTTTGAAATAGAAATAGAAATGAAAAATATTTAAAAATTAATAAGAAATTAAAATTTATTTATTTATGAATAAATAAATTCCTTTTGTGGTCAGGATGCAATTTATTATCTTTTTCCTTTGGAAAATTAGACGTACCACGAAAAACAAAGAATTGGTGGTCCATTCACTCTGTAAGATGTATATATGTATATATGCACCCTCTAGTTAAACTCATCACACCAGCCAAACTTTATTTGTCTTTTTTCTTTTATGTTTTATGTTTTTTAATCGTACACTTCTTTTTATATAAGTTCTAATTAATGACACTTTATTTAACAAAGAAGAGAAGTGTTAATGAACAAGTATTTTTCTTATTTTTTTTAATGTTGATCATAAATTAAAATAAAAATTAATTTAGAATATATGATATAACAATTAAATCATATATGTTGGAAAGAAGTAATTCTTTCTTTCTTCCAAAAAAAATTTCTGTTGGAGAGAAATAATTCTTTCTTTCAAACTTTATTTCTCACACTTATTTTCTCTTGTTTCTCTTATTACCTTGTCACTTTTCTTTGCAACTATAGACTTCACACCTTTTGCATCAGCTTCCTTCTTCAAAAGTTGTCTTTCAGTTACCTTTTACACCATAGAAGCCTCAATAGGCTTTTTTTTATTATTGTTTTAATCTTATTTTTCTCTCTTTTTTTCTTACAACTTGCATTACATACAAGATATATAAGATCTATTTATTTTATTTAAATATTAGAGATTAGGGTTGATGAACAGTTGGTTATTGTTGCTGTGGCTAGTCATTGTTGCTGTTGCTCGTACTACTATATGATTATATGATTCGGCCCAGTACTACTAGACCATTTGAAAATGGGCCCTGATGAGCTTGAGTCTAGGGCTATGGTTGTATTGGAGGCGGATTGTGTGCCTGAGGTAGAATCCTTATGAGTTGCTCTACTACCTATCGGGCGATCTCTATCAACATCTCTAGTGATGAAATTGCTTCAATTGAAGTTGTTGCTTCCACATGTGCCCTTTGGTCCTTTTGACAAGACTCATCAGTGTTCTCATCCCTTGTTGTGTTTCCTCTGATTCTTGCTATTATCTATAAGTCAAAAATTATTTTAGTATTCAAGCTTAGTGCGGTATCGTCACGAAGGATTTTCAATATACACTGAGAGTCATAATCTCTTCTCAAGACAATTTGGGTGTAGACAAACCCATTCTTTCTTATCACTGGGACTGTGTCTATTTTCTTCGACTTCTCCAATTTACTCACTCTGGTTACTATAGTAGTTCTTCCCATTACTGCAATACTGCGTTAATTTTCTTCGTCTTCTTTGATTCACCCATTTTGATTATCGCGAAACTTTTTCCCATTACAGCGGTACTGTGTGAATTTTCTTCATATTATCTAATCTACTTATTTTAGTTCTTGCGGTACCGCAATTTGCTACCACGATACCACATCAATTTTTCTTCTTGTTACTTCTTTATTTGTTCTGGTTACTGTGGTACTCTTTCCCACTACACAGAAGCAATTCTATACTATGATTCTTCTAACATGCTATCCCTTGTACACTGGGTACTATATTGGATAGAGAATCATTAGATAATAGTTTAAAAAGCATTAGAGGATGCGTCAATTACTAAGCATGATGATTTGGTTTCAATCTTTAAGGTTGATGATTCAAGAAGGTTGGGGTACTAGTGCAAGGACTAGAAGGAACCAACTAATGAGTTGGATGTGATTTCTAGATTTTAGATTATCATTTTGATTTAAATAAAGTACGCAAGTGTGTTTGTTAGTTTAGGGTATGATTTGAAAGAAATAAGCATGTATATTGATAGCTAGGTTTATTTTATGAATGAAGGTTATTGCATGATTTAGTGATGTATGTGATGACATGTTATATGAACTATCTTTTAGCATGCTTATAATAGTGATGGAATTAATGACTATCATGCTGATAATGAACCCATGTATGATTGAACTGTATACATGATTGTGATATTCTATTAAAGAAAGATTAATAAAGATTTTAACCACATACTAGCGTAATGACATATAAAGGGGTGTCTTCGTGAGTGTTCCAACTCGGACCTGGCCTAGCTGGTTATTTGATTGACTGATTCTTTGAAATTTACTTTGAGACGGAATTGGGAGTCTGGATTGACCCCACTTTCCTAATTGGTGAGATGGGTTTGAGTGTCCAAATAGACCTCACTCCCCAATTGTGGAATATTGACGCAGAGTCCTTTCGGTCTTAATGTCAACTGATAAACAACCAATTGTTTGATTACTTAATCTATGAAAGTGTTTGACATGTGTATTTTACTTAATTGAAATAATGATTTAAATATTTAAAATGATCCACTTGCTTTGTAAGCTCACCCCTTCTCTTTTAATTTTTTAGGAAACTAGTGATCAGAGGTTGGCATCAGCTCATGGGAGCTCTCTACTTTGTTTTCAACATTTACTTTATTAGTCTAGTAGTCTTGTTTAGTTTGGCATATTGGCCTTAAATTGTCTTTTTAGTTCAAATTCGTTTGATAGAGTACAATTATCATTAGACCTTTTAACCTTATTTGAAATATATTTTATTTGAAAGTTTTATTCAATCCATAATTAATTGATACATTTTAATTGTCTTATTCTATTTAAAGGTTTCAAATGGTTATATGGGAACCTAGAATGCATGTGAGGATGATGATTGGAAGATATTATTGAATTGAGAAAAAGGTCATAGTGATCTCCCGTCTCAAGTGGCCCTAGTGTAGCATGGTATATATTACAATGTTCTAATTTTATGTCTATCATTATTATGAATGCCATGACAATTCTGGCAATTGTGGGCTACGGTATGGCCATCGAGAGGCAGGGTGTCACATGTTCATAGATAATGATTCATGACCACACATTGTGATCATACCATTCAAAAACTTACCCAATTCAAGTGAGCCCTATTGAGTTCTTTGCCCTTTGTTTTAAGGTGTAAAAGTATATTATTATAGAGTTCTTTAATTAAATCTCAATAAAAAAAGGAAAATCAACACTCGTCGGTGGGTACCTACATCTAAAAAGTGGAAGGGGTGAGCTACGAGTTCAGTGGATCATTAAAATTTAGAATCTATCTAACAATATATATATATATACACATCACACAGTAGTCGCTGTAATACATTAGGTGATACGAGCATCAAGTTATGTTTTTAGTTGCCCAAGGTAGAATGACCGAATGAAGGTGATTCCCGTTTCCCTAACCAAGTGACCCTCACAAGAATATCAGTGATGCCAAGTGTTGTTCATCCATACAATTGTCGGCCCTTCATGTGGACTAGGAAGATATAAGAGGCACAATCAATCTCATATGTATAATCACACACCTGTCTTTAGTGTAAGGTATTATCATGTGAACCGCCGACCATCTGTAGACTAATCGCCCATTAAAGTGGATTATTATCTTTCTATTTTTTATTTTATGTTTAATCATACAATATATTCTTGTAATGATACATAGTAATCAATAGGTGGACATCAATAAGCATAGTATGCCAAGATCATTCGCAACATGGATCATATAATCTCTTTTGCTTAGCTACATATTTATCTCATGTAAGTACTCATGAATTTATGGTAATTTACATGTACTTGTTATTTCATGTGCATTCTATTTCATGCATTGCTAATAACTCAAAAACTATATTCGTATGTATTTTCTAAATCTATCATGGTCTCATGTGTGTAAACATCGCATGTAAGATACCAATAAATCATGTTGTCATTATTATATCACATGTTCCAAATTATACATGAGCATATCATTATATAATAATCAATGGGGGTGTTTTAGACTACCACCAAGTCCCTTTTATGTACATAATAGATGTAAATATAGTAATAAAGTGTGTAAAAATGAAATTACTTCCACTGTTATATGCTCTTTTCATAAGATCTAGTTTCCTTGTTCGATGTGTGATTTTTAGCCTTCATGTGATAATTCACATATATGAACAATCACATTTAGTGTGTGGCTTGAAATCTCAATTCTTCCTTATTTTTGGGTCAAAGTTGTTCTATCAAGTCTATAGTCAAAGGTCTTGAAGTTGGGAAAGGCTATGTGGATGTGTTAGAAATTTGGTGTTCATTCTTGATATTGCGGTAATGCCAAACACTATCGTGGTAGTTTGTGTTTATAAAAATATTTTTTCCCTATGGGTACTTTAGTAATGCAAAATATTACTATGGTAATTCAGTGCAAACTGTAGAACATTGTTGTGGTAATCAGCACTTATAGTCGCACACCCATAATTTGGTCAACTATTTCATGGGCTTCAGGTCTCCAATTTATGCGATTCCTGAGGTGGTTTTATACTACACACTCGAATAAGAATCTAGTGGTCATGACCATTTAGCTTAACTTGGACTCCAATTTTTCATATTTGGCCTCAAAGTTGATTATTATGTTGACAATCGTGCCTATCAATCTATTTTGGAACACCAACTTCAACGACTTAGTTTATGGACCTATCTATATGACAAAATATGGTTTAGAACTATAAAACTTATCAAAATAAAATGGAAAATAAGGGTTTGAATACATCTATAAAATATGGATACATATAAGCCCTATAGTCAAAACATCTTTTGAACTCTACTAGTTAATAAAGACGTTTTTTTAGGGTTTCTTTTTTCTCTTTTTTTTTTTTTTTTTTTTTTTTCACTTTTGGATTGCTCATCGATCGTTTACTTCTTAATCATTTGATTGACCTGTTACTGTATTCTCCCCTTTTTGTGTCAATTTTTTTTACACCAACAATTTTATATTATAAGTTTTGGATAATGATAAAGTATTTTAAATATTAATTGATCAAAATATATAAGAAATTATAACAACTTAATCAAATAAAAGAGAAGTATTAAAAATATCAATTTATCAAAAAATCAATATCCAACAAAGTATCGTCACAATTAATATGTCACTGAAGTGTTGATTTGTATTTTTAAAAATGAGGTTATTAAATAATTTTTAAAAGCTTGCTTTGACCTTGTTTTTTATAATATTTTTTAGTTGAAAAGGCGAACAAAATCAACATCCTTCAACTTTACCATTGCCTTAAATTACTAAATTAAATGCATGCTTGCTGTTCCTATCAAATATTTCTTCTAGATCTCCACTCTTTTTTTTTTTTTCCTAGTAAGATGGAAACCTTGTTGAATATTAACACCAACACTTTCAGTGGTAAGTTTAAGACAAAAAAAGAAGGGAGCTTCATGATATAATGCCAAAAGTGAAGAAAATTACCAAAAAATAAGGTTACGGTATTTGTCAAGTGGGTGCCGAGGAGTTGAGCAAAATTTAGGAAAACTCTCAAATGTCGAGACTCAAAATGAGTGTTACAAATCTTAATAGGCTTATACAAGTCAAAGAACCAAGAATCTTCTAGTCTTCGTTGGATGTGGGTGGTTGGTGATAAGGGTGGCTTTCTTGCTAGGGTACCCCCAATTGTTTGCATGAATTACCATTGAGGTTAAAGTTTAAGTTTGTACCCTAGGGCAAAGCCTGTGAATGTGCTTTCCGAATGGCCCCTTCTAGTTTTAATTTTGATAAGATCACTGCGCCCCCTGGGATGACTTCCAAGCACTAGGGCTAACTTGCCTCAGTGCTACACTTATCCCCGTTAAAATTCAAACACAACCTTGGGTAGGGAACCTTCACCCATATTTGACCTTTCCTCTCTACTGGGCAACCGCATCTTTATGAACTCAAGGATGCCCAAGAATGTCATAATGTACTTCACATTTTTTATGAATGAAAATATAGGTATGGGAAATATAATATAATATTGCGTATGCAATATGTATTATAATTAATACAAGGTATGTGAGATAGATTATAATATAATAATATACTAACACTTAGAATGAAATAAGTTAAGTGTTGAGGAATGAAACAAGTTACTAACACCTTTGGAATCCCGAATCAACTCCTGCTATACAAGAAATTAGACTTTTAATTACAAATCTTTTACTCGCGATCCCTATTTTTGTAACTAAAAGCATGTTTTACTTACAACTTTTTAAATTCATAAATAATAGTTGTTATTTAAATATTACTTTTAATTACAATATAATAGCTGTAAGTAAAAATATACATAACGTGGGTAATAGTAAATGATCTTTGATTACAATACACATGTTGTGAGAAAAAAAATAAAGAATGTTGTTAGTAGTTTTAATGACTTTTTATTACAATACTTCTGAGTGAGGAAAACTATTACTGCTGTAGGTACATGTAATAACTTTTACTTATAATTTTACCTTTAGAAGTAAAATAATAA
>JAJIYU010021111.1:0-10162 GCA_030144865.1 Tinospora cordifolia | reverse complement strand
TTGATCCCATAAAGCACTCATTTGAGAGTGATAATCTAAGATTGACTGACCTGGTGCTTGTCTTAAATGTTGTAAGCGAGATTCCAACTGATATTGAAGAGCTAAATCGCTTGAGCAATTATATCGGTTGGCCAAAAAATTTCATGCAATTTGAGCATTACGAAATTTTGGCAAAAGAATTTGAATAGATGAGACTGAGGTATTGATCAACCAGGATAGAATCTTACAATGAGTACTTGCCCAAACTTCGTGTCATTCTTCAAACTCAGCGTCAGTCTCAGTGGGACCTTGTACGGGTTCTGTCTTTTCTCCTGTGACAAAACGCCACATTCAATGACCTGTAAGAAAAATGGACATTTGTTGTGTCCAGATATTATAATTTGTCCCATCTAAAATAGTATCAATTGGACGAATAATGTCGTTGCGTGAATCCATTATATATATATATGTATATATATATATATATATATATAAGAGGGAATGTAGCAAGCTGCAAATAGGGGTAAGGGGGCGGGGGGGAGCAGCAGCAGCAGGGGGTAGGAATGAAACCAGCGCCAGTGGGGGAGAAACTGGTAGCTGCAGCAGAACAAGGGGCAACAACAATAGCAACAAACCGGAGGTGATTCAATAACAACGGACAACAATCTGTCTTGATTGGTCCGAGAGCAGCAACGGGCACAAGACAGGAATCAAAAAAAGGGTGATCCGTCTTGATCGTTGTACGATCGGAGCAATGCTGATCGTTATCGCCGAAGCTAATTAAACACTAAAAAGAGAAAAAAAAAACTAAACCCGCTCTGTACCATGATGAATATTGTATTGCTACAATTCTGAATGAACAATTTCATATTTCATAGGATTATTTATAGTCGAATAAAAGAGCAAAAAAGGAAAAAATAAAAAGATACAAAAGATATTGTATAATCTTTATAATTAAATATAATAATATCTTATAATAATATCTAAGATATAATATAATGATATCTAAGATATTATAATATAATATCTTATATAATAATATCTTAGATATCTATAACAAAGGAGTTCTATGATCTTATCAATGCAACTTGTGGCCATCAACTTCATAATTTTGGTTCTAATCAAGAAGTTTGGTTAGGGTTAAGTTTTTTTGCTTGTTTCAAGACAATCTTTGTGTTTTTATTTGTACTGATCTCGGGTCTTTTGTTCCTTTTGCCTAAGGTTTACATCAGAAAATTATGGGATGCCCATTAAAGTCTTGATTATTTGTAGTACAGGTTTATGTGATTGTGAGTTTACAGTTTTATTTTTTTTTATTTTTTATGTGAGTCTACATTGAATATCTTAGTATCTTACTAAATGCCATTCAGGGTATTGTTCTCACTCTTCAATGAAAATTCACTTTTCTGGCTTTATATTTGACTCCATTGAAATAGTGTCAAGCTAATTGCAGAAAGGCCGCAGACTCTGTTGTAAACTTAAAAATATGGTTAGTCGAGTTCTCTTATCTTGGAACTTTTTGTTCCAAATTGCCTTAGTCATAAAGTTTTATACTGTGGAGTAGGTTTTTCTTGTTTTTATATTTATTTTTATTTTTTGTTTTGAAAATAGTTTCAGTGGAGTCCTTTATAATTTAGTCGTCAATATGCACATTTCTTTTTTGTTCTATGTCCTTCAACAATAAAGTGCTTCCCACTGGGTTTCCATTAAATCTAACTGATTAACATTTTTGTTAGGGGTTTAAGAGATATCGTTTTACTTTGGATGTATGTTTTCATCATCAATTCATAGAACTTAAAATCAGATAACATGTTTGTTCATCCTTAAGTTTAATTGATATATAAAGGTAACTAGCATTTGTGTTTCATTATGAGATAAATGTGTGCATTAGCATCCTTTGTCTCAAAGATATGATGATATGGATTATTGTGATTCCATTTCAAATTGAGCAGTTAGCCAACCCTTCTCTATTTTGGAGTTTTCTTGTGAATTCAAGCAGCTAATGCATATCAACAACATTTTTCCCCCTTTCTTTTTCCCTCTTTGTAGCTGCAAGAAATTATCAAAAAGCATTTGGAAAGAAATGAATTTACAGCTGCTCTAGCCAACAAGGAAGTCGTGTTTTTTCTGGTATCAAAACCAATGCAATATTTAAAGCTTATTTCTTCACTTATTTGTGTTCATGTTTGTAATGTTGCACAGACTTTTCTTCTTGAAAAAGAGTGACTTAATTTGAATTGGTTTGTACATTTCAGGCTTCTGCTGTCGTAACTTTTCCAACATTGGTGACTATGAAGTTTCTGTTTGCAATGATTTAGGTAATTGGAAGGAATTCGTCATTTCTTATTACTGGGCAAAGGGAAAAAGAAAAAAATAAGAGAAGAAAATATTGTTGTCTACTGAGCAAAAATGAGAGCATTTTGTTTGATTGAAATATTTGGAAGTTAGAAATATATATGATCTCAATTTTTAGGTTCATATGTTATATTTTAGTCACACTGCCTACATTGGACTATTTCCTATTCGCAAAAAAGTAACAAACTGAAATTTGATAGTAACTTCAAAACTTTTCTTCTTTTTCATGCTTGTTCTTTGGTTTGTTCTTCACATGTTTGGATTGACATCAATCATTTAAGCTTTACATTAAAAAGTATAATTCAAATTGCTAGCCACAAAGGAAATGCAACACTAGTGCATTAAGTCCTACGTCCAATCGTATTATGTTAGATTTTGTTTGGTTCTCAATCCAAAAAACAAGAATACAATCCGAAAGTAGAAGATTTTCAGTTGTAGACATGACTTTTTATAATTTTAGGAAATAATCTCTTTCTTTAACAAAAATGAAAAACTATTTTAAAAATGTTTTAAATCAAACAAATTTTTTATGTTTTTAAAATTTCAAATATAGAAAACTGTAATTCGTATCACAAATCAAACAGGGCATTAATGCTTATCCTAGGGTTTGGATCTCTTGATTGTGATTTGTGGCTGAAATTGATTTTGAACTTTCATGACTCCACCTATTTCTCAGCGTCGGACCAAATTGAAATAGAATATGCATTAAATAGTGTGTAAATTTAGTTGAGTGAAGCATGCTACATGATGGGTCAAACAGTTTATTGCAGCCAGCCCCACATCCCAACCTAAAAGCATCAAAACTGAAAAGAAATCAGAAACGAAGATGCAGCAACACAACACAGCCTCCGCTCTTCACGCCACAAAACTGGTTATATTCCGAGACTAGAGGGAAAAAGTAACTGTGCCTTCATTTGTCAAACAAACTGCAAAGGATTGCATTGTGGGGTATTAACAAAAGTAGAATCATGTCTGGTTACACTACAAGGTTCTACTGAGAATATTTGATGTTAAACAATCCCTGCAATGAATTTAAATAAAATCAGAAGAACCAACATGGTCATGATTCAGTTGATTTGTTAGTTGTTCATCTTAAACATGAAGCCAAACCCTTCCCTGTATGGAGTCTCACCTTACTAGAAGACTTGTATGATTTAGTGTATCAACCTAGATTGAACTAAATTAGTTTAGTGCAGTGGACGTCTTAAATACTACTTTGAAAGACAAAAAAGAAAAAAACAATGAAGTACCCTTCGAGAGATTTTTTCAATAACATTTGTGCATATAAATGCGTGTGAAAATAATTTATTGCTTTTGAAAATAGGAAAAGATCGACTTGTTTTAAAAATATGCTAACTTTTAAAAAAACACTTTCAAATTTGGAATTTTGGCACTTATTACTCAAAATCTTCTTGAATGTTAGACTTTGACTTTTTGCCCTCAAAATCAGTAATGTAAACCCAATACATAATATTGTATGCTGAATCTTTCTACTAGAAGGCAATAAAGAACAAAAAGGGCGGAAATGAGACATATTTCTTACAGTTAAACAGAAACCTAGCCAAAAATGAGAAAGAAAGAAAGAAAGAAAGAAAGAAAGAGAGGAACATCACCATCCGAAATTGCTCCCACAGGGGTGCAAAAAGACCGTCACAGGAGTGCAAAAAGACCGGCAGTATGCTTAGCAATAACACTTGGAAAAACAAGGTCTGGTGGTGTTAGGCAAGGAATTCAAGATTGCACATGCAGCGTGCAGTTACGGCAATTATCTGATAGTGCTCAATCCCCGCATAATTGCCCGGCTTTCTTGTTGAAGCATTCACACCCACCAAACCCCAAGTCTTCTTCAATGTTAATAAAAAACTCATTAAAATTATGATCTGCCACCCTAATTTAAAATAAAATTATGAGTCATGACTCATTTCTAAACGATTCATAACCAGATTTAACCCATTTTTTCACTTTAGTTAGGGAAAATTGCTGCATTCTATTGCATTGTTACAATATTTAGGCTTCATCTTAGTCAGTCTTCTCATCATTTACGTTTTTTAGGCCTTTAGAACTAAGAGACACTATGTTTCAATCTAAGGGAGTCTTCATCATAGCTTTTGTATACTATGTGTTTTCTATTAGAAGGATGAGATCTATGTTGACCATTGCAATTACTACTTTAGAAAAGCACCCTTTACTTCCCTAAACATCATTACATTTTACTTGGGAAGAAAGGCACCAATCCCTTTCATAAAGTCACCCTTCTACAAATAAGAACCACAATCATCGCTCATCTTCCATGTTCCTGTCCCTACCACACAGCAAAAAGGAAGTGTGTTAATCTCTATAAAATCTGAATTGTGTCTTGCACCAATCTCAATTACCTCTTACCACTTAAGCTCATGGCTGCCTCTGCAAAATACCCATCTCTTCTTTTCCTCGTCTTCTTCATCTCCCTTGCTCAAACTCAAGCAAGAGAGAGCAAGTTCTTCAGTAAGTTCACATTTAAGCAACACTTGGCTCCCACGACCACGAGTAGCAACACTGTTGCACCAGTTCCTTCTAGCAATGAGGTCCAGTTTCCTCCCACCTATGCCCCTGCATATCCACCTGATGCACCTGCCTTTGCTCCAATCACCGTTGCTTTTCCACCTGATAATTACGGGGGCGTCCCAGCTCCTGCACTTGCTCCTGAGCCTTTCCCCAGCATCCCTGACAAAACATCTAATGAAGAGTACAACGCCCATGAAAGCTATAACGACAATTGGTATGGGAGGAAGCAATATGGCATGAGTGACACAAGGTTTATGAACAATGGTAGGTACGCCTATCATGTTCACGAGGAAAACTACCGCGGTAACGAGTATACGCCTGTGGTAAAAACAGGTGAATCTGATAGAGAAAGTACTGAAGAGTACGACGCAAGGGAATTTGATTCAAGTGATGATGGATTATTGGGAGAAAATGGCAACAAGAACCATGAAGGTAGCGAGGGAATTGGAGGGAATTGGGCAGAGACAGAGAAGCAAGGCATGAGTGATACAAGGGCTTTGGAGAACGGTAGGTACTTTTATGACGTTAACGTCGAAGAAAACTTTAACCGGAATGGATACAAAGGCGTGAGCCAAAATCATGGTGAGTTTGGATCATCAAGAGGGGTAGATTCAAGGAATGAATATAGTGGAGGGAATTACTTTGGCAACAATGTGGTGAATGAAGATGAATTTCAGACGCCATCAGCAGAAGAATCTCAGTATCAGGCAGAGAACAAGGAAGAATATCTGCCATAGATTATTGGGTCTGCGTCAAGAAGATCAAGAACTAGTGTGAAAAGATCTGAAGTTTTTGAGTCATAAATTACGCTGTAGATTTGGTTCAGTTATGAGCAGCTTACTGCGCAGTTTGAATGTGCTGTTTTTGGCAAGCGTTTCTTTTTTTTTTCTTTCTTTCTTTTTTTTTTTTTAAACTCTTTTGCAAAGAAAGCAGCAGAGAAATAGATGAAGATGATCATGATAAGGTTTGTGATGAAAATTTGAGTAAATGTTTGTATACTACAATCTTGTTTCCCCTTGTGTATGAACACATTGAAGTTACATGCACTAGTCAAAATCATGGTCTTTAAAGCTTATATATTCTTTATTTTTTCCTTTATTTTTCTTTAAAGATTTTTACTCAAAGGGGCTTCCATATTTTAATTCTTTTTCATAGAAGATACTGAAATGTAATATTACAGCATTTGGAGTACATGCCCAAGCGCTGATCCTATTAATCTTCACACTGTTAGTTTGAGAGTCTGACTCTGAGTGATGTCTAGTTTAAAAATTTATCTCTTATATAGACATAGCCTCTATGAATGATATTTAAAAATTTTTCAAAAAGATAATTACAAATTATTTTCTCTGTCACAATAGTAGGGTTGTTACGTTTATTATTAAACTTGTTGAACGATAAATATAACCAAAATATGTAATTTTTGTTAGAAATTTGTCGGTCATAATAGTTGACATGTAATTTATAAAATTGTTGAGTCTTCTTAACTTAAACTTATGACCTATGTAATGAAGCTAACAACCAATTGTGTCAACACATTATTAATTTTGGTGCGATCTACATCAAATTTATTTTCTTTTTAATTTTATTATTTTTTAAACAATAAAATGCATTTTTGTTAATTTGCTCATATAATAACTAACTACATAGTAATATACTTAAAAAATGAAAATGTTACATATGGAATATTCTACAATGGCAATAAGAAAGTGTGCAATTGACAACCAAAAAAAAAAAGAAAAGAAAAAAAATCTTATAATGGGTTGATGAATTTTAGTTAAAACTTAAAAAGGGCGAGAGGTCAATGGTGAGTATAGTTTTGGTTTTGACAAAATTACAGAAAATGACAGAAAAAAAATATTCACAATAATATCTTCCACCTTTTAAAAGAATTTCTATTATAACATAAATCTTATACTACTATCAAATATATCGAATAATATAATGGTGAAGAAGAAGAAGAAACCCGGAAACCCAGAAACCCATGCACTAAGCGACAAAGAAGTCATTAAAGAAAAAGGGAGCTCTGTTGAATAGTTAAACATTTTTCATCAATCGATTTAAACTCTCAAGTTTTTCACTAGCTACTTCTTCTGTATCTGTGTGTGATCCAGAAAAAGGAACAAAAATGAATGAAAAACAAAAAAAAAAAAATGTTCCTGATTAAGAGGGTAGGATCGAATCCTCTGTAAAACTTATTCTCCCAGTGATCGCATCAAGATCCCGAGTTTCGATATTGCGATCTTGCCATTGCCGTCTGTACATACCAACGGAGAAGAAGGAACAGTGCAGCGAACAACCCAAAAAAAAGGGAAGGCGAGCAAATAAACAGCAGAACTAGCCAAAAAACGATTGGTGAACACCCAAAACGAATAGCGGCTGCGGGTGAACACCCAAAATGAATAGCAACAGATGGAGCAATGACCGGATTTGATGCTCCACGAACAGTCAACGGAGCAAAGGCGAACCAGAAATGCGAGTAGATCTGGGCAAACCAGAAACGCGAATAGAGGCGAGCAGATTTGGGCGGGCGAACCAGATTTTGAGCAGCAATGGGGTGCACCAATCAGTGATGATGGCAATGGTGAGGGCGGCAACGGAAGTAGTAGTAGCAACAGAGGGGGAGCAAAGCAAGTGTAAGCAAATTGGCGAGTAGGCAGTGAACAGAAATGGCGACGGCCTCCGGTGCCCAAGCTCTAACAAGTGGGTATTGAAGGAAGAGAGAAGGAATCGTGATGGTGGTGGTGTGGCGACGGTGGCGGTTGTTGGAGATGCTGGTCTTGTTAGTGGTTCATTTGGAGAATTCGGTGGCGGTGATGATGCTGGAACAAGTGGGGATGGTCTTGGGTTTTGATGGGGTTCATGAGAATTCAGAGATTTTAAATTGATATCATTTTTTGTGAAGGTTTGGAATTGATTTTGTTTTTTTCTTTGTCTATAGATAGGGGTTTTCTTGTTCTTGGGTCTGAAGTAGAAGATGTGTTCGTGTTGATTCTGTATACAGAGAACAAAATTGGTATACCAAATGTTATAATAAAAAAGTTTGATGATGATATGTATATACCAAATGTTATATAGTTGTATACCAAATGATATGTATATTTGTATAACCTGATAATATATTAAAATAATAATATATTAAAAGTATGTTAATATTATATCAATTGTATACCATTAATTATAAGATAACTGTTATATTAGTGTATATTGATAGTATATTAAAATTATATTGATTGTATAGCAACTTTTAGTTTATTAATAATTAATAATTAATAATTTTTATAATATTATATACTAATGTTATACTAATAATATACCAATATTATACTATTATTTATAAACTAAATATTATACTAATGTTATACTAATTGTATACCGATGTTATATTAATATTTATTAATCAATATTTTTTTGTCTTTTTATATTAAATTTTAAATATATGTATAAAAATAATAATAATAATATTTATATAATTATTTTTATTTTTATATAAAAATGTGTTTTTTCCTTTGATTTTTAAGGAAATTACATAATATGTCATTATTTTAAAAATATTTTTAAAAACTTTTTGTTTTTCATTTTTATCAGTATTACGATTTTATTTACAATAATACCTGCATAGAAATCCAGCAATGCTATTATCGCGATTGTGCCCTAGTTTCTCGGTTTTTCAACTGCGATTGTGCCATAATTGTTTGATAAAGCAGGAAAAAAAATGGCTGTAGAATGAGCAGGGGCAAAAACCAGCACGAAGAAGATGATGAACAGTGTCGATGAACAGTAATGAACAGTACAAGATATCTCAAGCTTTCTAAAGACCTACAAAGCGGTGATGAAAAACGATGAACAGGGGCGATGAACAGTACAGATTAATAAAGGTGGTATATTTTAGTATATTTCGGTATATTTCTCAAAAAGTAATGATGAATAGTGATAAACAATACCGATGAATGAAAGTTGTATATTTCGATATATTTTTGTATATTTCTCAAATAGTACGATGAGCAGTACCAATGAATAAAGGTTATATATTTTGGTATATTTTGGCACAAAGATCAGCTATAATATTTTGGTATATTTACCTGTCTTATACAATATATACATATATTTACTAAAAATATACACAAATTTATTGAAATATACAGAAAATATACTAAATATACCATAAATATTCAGAAATATACCCATACTTATGTAATGGGTCGGGGTATATTTCGATATATTCTAGTACACATATGAGCTATATCGATTTCAAATGAGAAAAATCATGATATAATGATTATGAACAGATTATGATGATATATTTACCTGTATTTTATAATATACAAAACAAATATACCAAAATATATACAAACCTCCTTAACAAATTTTAGTATATTTCGGTATATTTTGGTATATTTGTATATATTCTGGGCACAAAGAACTTTTATGCTGATTACAGACGATATATTTCGATATATTTAGTATACAAATTACAAAAAATATAAATAAAATATACCAAAATAAATAAAAATATGCTTCAGAATTTAGTATACATATTATTTTCTATATATTGTATGCATATTATAAAAAATATAAACAAAATATACTAAAATATATCATAATATACCATACTCAAAATTCAGTTTATTGTAATGAACAGTAACTTCTTATATTAACAAAATATACATATTAACAGTGCTGACGAATAGTAACTTCCCATATTATTTGAACTCAGAATCTCGTTTATTGCGTTTTCTATCAATCTTGCCTTATTCGTCCCGTTTATTGTGCCCTAAATTTATTATTTTGATTGTTTTCAATCTAATAATACCCTAAATCAATTTGCTCAATTTATCTCAAGCTTTTTAAATACCTACAAAGCGGTGATGAAAAATAATAAACAGTAACGATGAACAGTACCAATAAACAGTATGATGAACAGTAATAAAAATTCGATTGCTAATTTTACAAAATTTTCCTGCTTTTTAATTTTTGTAATTAAAAATTAAATATTTATATAACATTAAAATACATGATATTTTTATAATATATTCTTAAATATTATATAGATCCGTATTTTTTCCGTAATTTCTAATTTAGATTATGCGGGCCTTCTTAAAGGCAAGCCCGGTAATCTCAACAATCTCGAAGAGAGATGGAATGGCCCAAATTCAAGTTTAGCGTACCCTCCAATTCAGGTTATTCAAGGATTTCTTAGTAGGAAAAAAGGCGCTTAATGGTCTGTTAATGAAGCTTTGTAAACCCAATTCCCTCCAAAAAGTACGTCTCCAACGTCTTTACCTGC
>JAJIYU010021110.1:0-10169 GCA_030144865.1 Tinospora cordifolia | reverse complement strand
GCTCTTGAATTGGGATGAATGAAATTGTGAGCATGGGGGTCCTTTATATAGGCTTCAAACTAGTGTAAAATGGCAAGTTTTTTGGTGGGAAACTTGCAAAAATTCAAATTTCCGTGCCCCCCAAGCATAGGAAAATAGTAAGTATTTTTTTTGGAATTTTTTGGTTTAGAAACATTTTTTTTCAAAATTTTTTTGGATTTTTTTTGGATTTTTAATTGAATTTTACGTTATTTAAATTCGTAATTATCAAGGCATTCGATTCATGCCGTCAGATCGTCATCGGGATGCCCATCGTGATCAGATCGAACGGATAGAATGTAGAACGTCCGATTTTCCTCGAAACACGCGTGAGGATTCGATCGGAACCGTTGGATTTTCCTCGGATCGACCCACGGAATCGGATCTTCAATCTCGTCCGTCAGATTTCCTCGAGCGCAGTGTTCGTTCGCGATTTAGTTTTGGCGGGTGAAATCTCGGCCGTCGATTATCCTCGATCACAACATCAGATCTTCATCGTGATCAGCTAACTTCATAAGAGCCGTCTGATGGTCCTCGGATACAGAGTGCGGATCGATTTCGCGATCACCGAAAACCGCATGGGCCGTTGGATCTGGCGTGTTCAATCTCAATCGTTGGATCATTCTCAATCAATGTATTCGTTTGCGATCTTCCTCGAGCGCCTCAATCTGGGTCGTTTGATGAACCTCGAGTTACGCATTGGATCAATGGTTCTTGAATCTGCACCGTTGGATGGTTCTCAAGAAACATATCGATCTTGATCATTGATCTAACCTGCACAATGAGCCTCGAATCTGGTGTCATTCTCGATCAGATGAGATGCATCCAACCGTTAGATAGACTTGATGGTTTATGGGTCGTTGGATCTCGTTGATTCGATGCTCCTGGGTGTCGTTTTAGACTTTGATCGTGGCCGTGAGATCTCAGATCCTACGATGATGGATATCTGGCCGTTGGATCGTATTTCTAATTACCAAATCACTTTTTAAGGTTTCTTTTATCCGAAAATTGCTAATTATCAACCCAATTTCACTTTCTAATTTGTGTAAACATTGATTTTCTTGTATATTCCCTTCCATTTTGATAATTTGCTAAATTTTTCCCCTTTCTAATTATTTAATATTACATTTATTTTATATATTTCCATTTCTTTAATATTTTTAATGCTATTAATTAAATAATCAATATTTTTCATTTTTATGTATTTTTATTTATTTTATATTTCATTTTTAGGTAATAATTTATGGAGTTATACACCAATAATGCTTTATACATGTACACTACATTTTTATTTAATTATACAAGATTTTTTTCTATGTACATATTCCCCTAATATGTAATATTAACATTTATTATGCTAACACCCACCTTATTTATTCACATATTAGCCCATATGTGTATATACTTTATTTCTATTTATTTCTTAAGCAATTCCTTAAATTTCATAAATAATTTTACTAAACCTTAATTGTTCATTTAATTATCAAATTAAGGTTTTATTTGTTTAATTTTCACTATATCTCTAATTTATTTTATTTTTCATGTGTCATCCCACAATTTGCACCCAAAAGAATTTTAAAATTAATTTATTTAATTATTTGACAAAATTCTGGGGTATTACACATAAATAGGAAATCAAATAAAGCTTATATCTTGTGTTCACACTAGGAATTGGAAGTCAAATCAACCCACATTCTAAATCTTATGTACACTCAATCTATGCATTCCAAAACATCCCCATAAAGGAATGGAAAGGTTTCCTATTGCGAGCATGCCCAAACTGTCTTCTAGTGCTCATGAACATCTATATAAACCCCCTCTTGCTCACATTCATCTCATCTCAAAGCAAAGAGTTGACACTTCCCTCTTTACTTGTTCTTGCCCTCTCCTTAGCACCTCTTCTCACTCTCTTTTCTTTTTTGTGTAAGAAGTTCTTATTTTAGTATTTTAGAGAGTTGTTCAAGTAGTTTTGTTAGTGATTAGAAGTTCTTAAAGTTCTAAAAGTGGTGGATAAAGGGAACCTCTGCCGGATTCAACAAGAAACTCAAATTAAAGTGGATGGAATTTCTTGAATTTCTACTTTGCTTTTTCAAATTTTGAGCATGTTCCTGCTTGTTTGAATTCTAGTTTTCAACATGTTTTATTTTAGTTTCAGCATGTTTAATCATATTTTAATTTTAGTTTCGCATGTTTTTTTTTGTTTTAATCACTCATGAAAGCGTGCCATGCTTAGAATCCATGTTTAAGATTTAATTCAATGTTTCAAGCATGCTATGTAATGTTTTCATGCTTTCTTGATTGTTTAAAATTCTGATATTTATATTTTGAATTTCTTTTATGATTATGTGATTCATAAGAAA
The DNA here is from genome assembly GCA_030144865.1 of Tinospora cordifolia. NCBI lineage: Eukaryota > Viridiplantae > Streptophyta > Magnoliopsida > Ranunculales > Menispermaceae > Tinospora > Tinospora cordifolia. The sequence continues at coordinate 7,791 of JAJIYU010021110.1, read as the reverse complement.
TTGAAGATAAGAACCACGTACTATCATATTGACCCGTATGGGTGCTATGGGTGTTCTTAACACATGCTTGGAGTATGTGGTTGCAGGGCCCAACTAAGGGATAGTTGGTATGTGACATCCAATGTGAAGTGACAAAGAAATGTCTTTCCACCCTAAAGAGGGGTATCTAAATTAAGAACATCAATGGAGTAGAACCCTGTTTAGTTTTAACGTCAATTGCAACCAAAAAGTTGCTTGAATCGCTTAATGCATGAAAGTGTTTGAATTTGGATATGATATTGATTTCAAATAGTAACTTAGTTGTTTAATGAATGATCCACTGCGCTATGTGCTCACCCCTTCCTTTTATTTTTCAGGAATTTGAAATACATGATCAAGCTTGCTAAGGAATTAGAAAGTGTATTTTTAGAAAGTTTTTATGTAAGGGTATATTGGCCAAATTTTGAATAAAGACTTCCACTGAATTTTTGTTTTAAATTTTAGAGTTATGTACTCTTTCTTTTGATTATATGAATTCAATAATGTATTTCTTTATTTTATTTTGAATAAATAAAGAGTTTGAAGTTTTCCTTTATTCACTTGTATTATCTTGTTGAAAATTAACTTAATGGAAGTGTATTTATGAGTATTTCAATAAGTGTTAGAATAAAGGAATTGAGATGCAAGTGGTGTACTTGTAAATGTAATATAGGACCCAATCGACCTTCTGGTTGAGCTTAAACCTGTCTAAAGGGCTTGGGGTGTTACACTATCCCTAAATGGAAGTGGGATAACATTGTCATGTATTTTTTCAGTGGCTTGCCCAGGAATCAGAAAGGAGAAGATATTGTTTGGGTGATTGTGAATCGTCTCACTAAAGTGGCTCCCTTCTTGCCGATTAGATCCATAAACCAAGTCAGTGAGCTGGGAGAAATTTATGTGAAAGAAATCGTTAGGCTGCATGGTGTGCCCAAGATTATTGTGTCTGACAGAGACTCTCGCTTCACTTCACAATTTTGGCAGAGTCTATAGAAGGAGATGGGTACTAAGTTTACCATGAGTACAGTATTTCACCCTCAGATAGATGGTTAGTCTAAGAGAGTTATAAAAATTTTAGAGGATATGTTGAGGTCTTGTGTTTTAGACTTCAAAGGGAATTGGATCAAATACTTACACTTGGCAAAGTTTGCCTATAACAATAGTTATTAGGTGAGTATTAAGATGGCTCCATTCGAGGCTCTTTCTGGAAGACCCTACAAATCACCTACCTGTTGGGCTGAACTCGAGGACCATGTATTAACCAGACCAGATTTGGTGGAAGAAATGAATAACCAAGTCAAGCTAATACAGAAGAGGTTGACTACAGCACAGAGTCATTAGAAGAGCTATGCTGACAAGAAGAGAAGACCACTAGAGTTCCAAGTTGGGGACAAGGTATTTTTGAGAATTAGTCCTCGGAAGGGCATCAAGAGGTTCAGATTCAAAGGGAAGTTATCTCTGAGGTTTGTTAGACCCTTTGAAATACTTAGAAGAATTAGGGAATTTGCTTATGAAATGGACCTAACAAATCGAATGACTTCAACTCATAACGTATTCCATGTATCCATGTTGAGAAAGTACAAACCCGACCCCTCTTACATCATCCACTGGCAGGAAGTGAATATTCAAGATACTGCTACTTACGCGAAAATAGTAGTCAAAATCCTTGACCACAAAGTACAGAGTCTATGAATGAAGGATATCCTGTTAGTGAACGTACTATGGAAACATCATGACGTGGAAGAAGCTACCTACGAACTTGAAAGCGAGATGAAGACAAAATATCCACACCTATTCACTAGAAATCCTTAGTTATATACAAATTTCGAGGACAAAATTTTTCTAAGGAGGGTAGGTTGTAATACCCTAAATATTTTGTACTCGATTAAATGAAATTTATCATCAATTCAGTGAAATTGGGTGCAAAATGAGACCGAGCTCATTTCAATGAAAACTTTGGCATGTTCCAAACACTCATTTAGTGACCCGTAGTGACCCAAAACAATCTAAAATGAAGTAAGGTGACATGAACCAACTAATTGGACAACATATCCAAAAATTAGAACAATAGGTCAAGGTTAGGGTTTTCATTTGCCAAACACCTTTCAGGGGGTCCTAATTTGGAAAGAATTGGCATTTAGAATACTTTGTGGGATCGAAATGACCCAAAATGAAACTAAATAACATGAACTAACAAAATGAATGACATATCTAAAAATCAGAACAATTGGCCAAGATTTGAATTTTCATTTGCCTAGTGACCTTAGTGGGTCTTAAATAAGAAAAGTTTTTGAGGAAAAATCACCTTGGGTCAAACCATACCTTAATATTTGTATTAGGTTCATGTGATTTCAAAACTATAGGTTATAAATCATAATTCCTTGTAAATAAGGAGATATTAATTTTTATTTAATTTTTGTGAACCCATGAAGTCATGGCCACCCCTAACATGTGCAAGATATATGGGTGGAACACTATGATCATGTGCACCCTACCCTACTGAAAGCTCCATGGGACGTGTCCATCATTTGAATTCATGAAAAGTCATCCCATATGTCATACAACTGATCATGTATACCCACACCTATCCAAGGACTGAGACGCCCCATAGGAATTGAAAAATCCAAGAAGAGTAATTTCATGTATACCATATTTGATCATGTACACCATGCCCCATTTGTGCTAAACTAGCCCATATGTTACTGTGTGTGTGTGTGTGTGTGTGTGTGTGTGTGTGTGTGTGTGTGAGCACACAGGTAAACAACCCAAATTAGAAGGATTTGCAATCTGACACATGCTCTCAAAACCCTAGCCATCATCATGCTCACACAAGAAGTAAAAATAGGAAAGTTTCCTCCCCTCAAATTGACTCCAAATCAAGGGAGATTCCACATGTGGTGCGCCAACTTTGGAGTTTGAGTTAATTAAGAAGTTTCCTTGAGCTTAGATTTGAATATTAAACTATGATATAGTGCCCTTCAAGTTTGATTGCACACTCCCCTTGCTTGACATCCAAGTATAGAGAAATAGAAAGCATTCCATGTGTGTTGGTGTGATGAGCAAGCAAGAAAACCAAATAAGAAAGTTTTATGAGCGAGATCCTATCTAAAGGAGGACATCCCTACTGAGATTAGTATGATTCTAAGTCTGAAAATATTCTCTAATATATTAATTAAGAAATAGGCTAGAGAATCAAACATTAGCTCATGAGAATTTGACAAGCTTGAGTGGGCCCGTGAGCACACTCGCCCTATTCAAGCCTAGCCGTCCACTTGGATTGGAAACTTGCGCAAACTTTGTGAGCTGCCCAAATCGTCCTCCTTGTACTCATGAACACCTATAAAAATCCCCTCTTGTTCACATTTATCTCATTCCAAAGCAAAGAGTTAACACTTCCCTCTTTGCTTGTTCTTGCCCTCTTCTTGGCACCTCTTCTCACCCTCTTTTCTCTCTTGTTTGTGTGGTAGATAAAGAGAACCTCTGCCGAATTCAATAAGAAACTCGGATTAAGGTGGAGGAAATTTCTTAAACCTCTAGTTTGCTATTTTAAATTTCTAGCATGTTCATGCTTATTTAAATTCTGATTTTCAGCATGTTGTATTTTAGTTTCAGCATGAATGATCATATTTTAATTTCAGTTTAGCATATTTTTATGTTTTAATTATTCACGATACAATGTCATGCTTAGGTTTATTTTGAAGTTTCAAGCATGCCATATGATGTTTTCATGTTTTCTTGGTTGTTTAAAATTCTGAAATTTATATTCTGAATTTTTTTTTATGATTATGTGATCTTAAACATAAGAAAGTGAAGATAAGAACCACGTATTGTCATAGTAATCTGTAGGGATGCTATGGGTGTTATTATTACACACTTGCGAGGCGCAAGTAAGAGATACTTGGTATGTAACATCTAATAGAAAGTAGCAAAAGATTTGTCTTTCTACCCTAAGGAAAGGTATCTAAAATAAGAACATCAAGGGAATAGACCCCCCTTTCAATCATAACGTCAACTTGAAACCAAAATGTTATGTGAATTATTTAATGCATGAAAGTGTGTGAATTTGGATGTGTTATCACTACAAGAAAAATAGCTTTTATAGCGCTTGATAATAGCATTTTTTTAAGGTGCTATTAATGATATATACAAAATGCTATGGAAAGAATTTAAAGATAGCATATATGATTATCTTCTTTCTATAACATTTTTTTACTTAAATAATAACATTTAAAAAAGTTATTATAAAAAATATAAACTATAGCTTTTATAAAGTGTTATAAAATAAATTATATCTAAAAAAAGCATTTGCGCACAAAGAGATCACGATCTCACGTCCACGGGAACTCGCTCTTCTTGCTTCTCTTTCGCGAATATACTTCAATCTTCTCGGTTTGCTCATCTCTTCTCTTTATCTTCGTTCCTGAATGTAAAATAGCTTAACGTGAAGCCTCTAGACGTGAACTTGCTGCTCGATGCAATTCCTTCTTGGTATTTGCTTTCCTCTATTTTTTTTTGAGCACAGAGTCATTCCTAATCGATCGATTTTTCGAGGGTAGAGGGCAGAGTCATCATTTGGAACTCTGCATTCTCAGTCGATCAATCAATTGTTCATTCTTAATCGATCTATTTTTTGGCTTTCACAGTTGAAATTGCCTACTTGTTTTCTTCCTTTTCAGTGTAATTCGTCCTCTTGAAACGGACGAAGGTAAGATCTGCAATGGATTTTATTTTTCTCTTTTACATTTTTTATAGTTTAGGTTTTGTCTTTGTTCTTCGTTCTGCGTTGATTTTGTTCTACAACTGTTTTTTGTTCTTCTCAAAGATTCCATTAACAAAGTAAAACTTTTGAAAGTGTTGATAATCAAACACAGTGTTCAATCCTTTGAGACTTTGTTTTGCAACTGTTTTCATTTTGCAATGGATTTCGTTTTGACGATTACCATAATCAAACACTATGTTATAAACTCCCATGCGACATCTCCAAGAATCCTACATTTCACAAAGATTCCATTGACAAAGTAAAACTTCTAAAAGTCATATAAATATCTAAATGCACCCATAAGTATAATTTCTATAATCAAACTTTCCCTAGTTCATTACCTCATCCCGAGAAGGACGATTCACATCCAAGGAGACTTTTGAAGATAAAATTGCCAGGAGCAATCTTAATGCAAGAGCAATTTGACCCCCTGTTAAGAAGATATAGCTATCATCTCAATTAAATTTTACATTCAATCCTATTAAAAGTTATTCATATTTGGGTGTCCATTTCTACAGCTTCACCTCTTTCTGGTACTAAAATCTTCATCTCTCACCCATTGCAATTGTTGCTTCTTCAACAATAATTCATGATGCCCATGTGTTTTATTTTATGATCTTTTGCAGTGCAAACCATAGAGATTGATTATTTTTAGTTTTAACATAACTAATTGATTCAATTTCTATCTAAATTCTTTGTTTCTGGTATAGCGTGGAATCTGGAAATCAAGTTTTGTGGGATAAGAGGTGCTTCTGCGTTTAGGGTGAATAGCCTTTTTCATCAAATTCCAACTCCTATTTCAATTATTTGATTTGTGGCAATTTGGCTTATAGGGTTGTTATCCATTTGTGTTGAATAAACAAAAGAAGAATCATGTTTTGCGTTCAGAAAACTTTAGTTGCAGAACTATTGTTGAGAAAATCTAAGAATAGATGATATATGTGATGGGTTGTGAATGGATTAAACTTGTACAGTTGATTAGGAATGATAACAAAATCAATGAGAAGTGTTAGAGGAGGATTCAGAGGTAAATAAAGTAAAGAGAAATTAATTTTAAAAAATCAAAATAAAAAACAAAGTAAAAATGGAAAAAAAAAAGGTCCAAGTATGAATTCCCTGTAATTAGTTCTGCTCACAAACATGATTGGGATATAGGATAGAGGGTAGAACAAGAACATATTTGTTTTATGTATGTAAAACATGGTCTAACGCTCTTCTTTCCTAGTTTTCACAATGTATTCATTAGTAGGTCCCATGGATTGAATCCTTCTATTGATAGAACACAAATGTTGAGTGAGGCTGGAGGAGCTTGGCTCTATTATCTAATCATTTGTTTGGTGCCATAGACAATATTGAAGACAGCTTTTCCATATTGGTATCTTCAATAACTTAAACCTCCTCACCCTTCCTCGCCGCAAACACACACAAGCATTGCTGTTCATGCCCCATTCTTTCAAAAAAGGAATAATGGGTATCTGAAAGTTAAAACAATTCGTTTTGGTTTATTTTTGTATAGAATGTTGAGTTACTCTAACCAATGCTCTCTTGAAAGGATCTCAAATTAGATAGTATCAATTTGGGGAAGTTTTGTCACATGTGTTTAAGGATTAAAGAGAAAAATGTGTCATAGAGAATTGAATCAAAGGAGGCTCCTAAAATCTAAATGAAGATTTAGTTCTTAAATCTCAAACTTTAGCATGTGATTGAAATCATCTGGATTTTCACAAATACAACTTGAGCATCAAAAAGTATTAAATGGAAAATATTTATGCTGGCTGAAACCACAACCTACTCATTCCGTTACATGGTTTTGGGAGTGACAATATGGTCCAAGCAAAGACATCATGGATCCATATAGACAACAAAATCAAGCCATTTGCATAGAAAAACACCAGTTTCTTTTGAAATATACAGGTACAAATCCTTCTTACTTTTGGTATCCATAGACCAACCTTTAGCACTTGGTGAAAAATTATGATAAAGAAGAGTTTGATGATTAAAATCAAGGAAAGATCCCCTAGCAGATATGAAACCAAAATGTAAAAGACATGTTATTTCTTCTTTTCTTCATATGGTTGCTATTGTGAATACCATATCTTTCTGTGTGTTACATAAGTTTTAGCATTTGTTAAATGTAATCGAGCTTGAGTTGATGAAATGACACACATCCAACATGGGTGTGAGAAGCAAGAAAGGAAAATGTTTTAAGTAACCATATTGGATTTAGTCGTTGATGAGGATGAGGTGATCCATGAATAACTAATTAAGCTCATTTCAGTGAACATATAGAATTTTTCCAACTGTGCTCAACTTTTACTTGTTTGTTCATTTCTTTCTTTGGTTCCCTTGTCTTCTTTGTCTTTATGTTTTGGGTCCTCAAAAGCTATTTGGTCATAGTCAGAGACTTGATGATTCCATGGAGTTTCACTCCAGCATTGGTTGATGGATACTCAATTCTTGTAGGTTGTTCTCTATGTCAAGCAGGCATATTGCCAATCATTACTGTGGGGGATTGGGTTCGTATATACATTTAAATTACTTCACTTCTTCTGTTTTGCTCCATCAAGTGTTTTCCATATTTCTGGTAGTGGGCCCAAAATATTGACAATTTAGTGGTACACATAACAATAACATTCTTCTACTAGTATCATATGAAGATGTTGAAAATGAATTTTGAGATAGTTTTTTATTTAATTATTTATTATGTTTATGTTATACGGTATTAAATGTTTTAGTATCTTTTTTCAAGATTAGAGTAGAAGGAGTAGAAGTGGTTCTTATCATGATTGATAAATAGTGGATCCATCTCCACAGGTAATGTAACACCCCAACCCCCGTATCATTCAGCATTGGACACATCCACCATTTTTTTTTACAGTGGACTAAACCAAACGGCGGGCCGGGCCAGTGTTATATTACAAGCGACGCACACTTGACTTTCTATTTCAGTCATTTCATGCCTTGATCGTATTTAACCGTACATAACTTAAAATTAAGAATTTAATAAGGCAACA
>JAJIYU010021109.1:0-10167 GCA_030144865.1 Tinospora cordifolia | reverse complement strand
TATATACATATATGTATGTATGTATGTATGTATGTATGTATGTATGTATGTATGTCACATTATTTATATATGTAATCAATTATATAAATAATTGTATGCACGTATGTACAATTATAGATATAAATAATATGACATACAATATATATATATATATATATACATGATATACAATTAACATGGTATATATAATTATTTATACATGCAATTACTTATATAATTGCTTGTATATATAAATAATTGTGTGCATGTATGTACAATTATAGGTATAAATAATATGACATACAATATATATATATATGTATGTATGTATGTATGTATGTATGTATGTATGCGCGCAAATCACTTCATTTACTTGCGATTCAGTTTTCAATTTAGTTTGTTTCCATTGTTGTCCCCTAATCTCTCTATCTTCTTCGATTCAGGTTTTGATTCAATTATTCATTTACTTGCGATTTTTATTGTTACAATGAAAAATGAGTGTTCATCCTCTCCCAACAGGACGACATAAATGCTGAGAACCAAATATATCACACTCTTTTGAATCATGTATTCATATTCGTTTGAATGTGATAGTAAATGGTTGTGTCGATTGTTCAACTTTCTTTGAATTAAGATATTATTCGATCAAGCTTGCTTGCTCTTCTTTTTTTAGTATTATACATATGTTATACCAAAAACATCATATAATCTTATTGAATAGTTTGAGTATAAAGATGTTATACTATAGCATTTATTGATTGTTTATTACATAATAAAGTATAAAGATGCTATACTATTATAATGTTTATTCTGATATAAAGATGTATAATGATGTTATATTCTTTGAAATGATTATTCTGATATTATACACCTTTTTATTTTGTTATTATACACTTTTTAACATGTTATTCTGGTATTATACACCTGCAGGAATATCAATATATTGTTAAACTTGAAGATAGATACTCAGTCAAGGTTGGCTGCCTGACTAACTTGAATGGATGCAATATGTTGATTTCTACGTTGACAGATTACCAGCTGCTGAAGTTTCAGGAGACTTGTTTTGACCATTTTCTTGATATGAAGCAGTTGTTTGGCAACCTCAGATGATTCATAATATATTGTTGAGAGAGTTTTTCAAAAAGACGAGTCTATTCTGATATTTAATTTCGATAACATTATTGCAAAATTCTCCATAGTTGAATTTGCAATGATAATGGGTTTGAAATGTAGTGGAAAAAGTAGAAACATTACAACTGGTTTTGAAGATAAATTTTGAAGGATAAATACTTTAAGGAAGTAGATAAGATATATAAGAAATGTATAGTTGATGCATTTACAAATCGGGTATGGGAGAATGATGATCATGCTGTGAAGATTGCAATTTTGTTCTTCATTAATTATTTTTTGTTTCCTAATAAAATGGAAAAGTTGATAAATGAAGTTGATTTTGAACTTGTACAAACTGGTAAATATATGGATTATCCCTGGGGCAAGGCTCTTTTTGACACGACAATAGAATCAATGAAGGATAATTTTGCAATGGATGCAATCCGACTAGGAGCTGGGAGGGGTTTGGGTTTCCAATCACATTACAAGTTTGGTTTTATGAGTGTTTTTTTGATACTGATGGTTTGTTCACCATTCGACATATCAATGGATTTCCTCGTATAATAAACTGGACTTGTATTAACACGCCCAATTTTAAGAGCATGGAGAAGGTGTTGAACAATTTATCTTTTTATAAGGTAATTTTTCTTGTATTTGATAATATAGTATATACAACATTTACATTATAAGTAAACTATTCTTTGTTGTGCAATTTCTTATGATATCATATTTGTCTATTTTCAGTTAAAAAATTTTGTAACAAGCTCCAATGAGCTACTACAGCCATACATGGATGGCTTGATTGTAGAACAAGATGGGGGCCAACATCAATTTCCAGATTACAATGATTTTGTTGATCCCTAATATTTTTTTTGCTGCCTCCTGTAAATAAACCTATTGGCGATAATATTCCTGTAAATAAGTTTGCCACAACCATGAATATACCTAAAGACAGTGCGATTGTTATAACAAGATCAAAATAATGTTGAAAGAGGGTTTTGATAAGATTTTTGAAGAAATTAATTATCTGAAATCTCTATTGCAGAAGGAAAATGTTCCAAGCTTCAAAACCAATGAATTATTTTAGACTTTCATTGTAGTATAGTAACGATATGATAGTAGTATACCATTTATAGACCTACATTATACCATGAATATTATATATTATATACTGTATGCTTGTTGTTATCTACTATTTGCTTGTGTATATTGATGTGATACCAACTATATACATTAATTTGGCTGACTAAATTTTTCATTTTTCATGTAAAACCATCTTTAAAAAGAAGATGTAAATAAAGCAGAAGACAATAAAGAAGAATTTGCTAGTAGGAAAAATGTATTGATGTCGAAGCTACATGCCAAAGTTTGACGACATTGCAAGAGATTGTTAGTGATAGCGACAAAAAGATGAAGGTACTTTTGAACACTTTATTTGGATTGTGATTTGTCATTTAAATTTATTTTCATTATCCATTAATATTGTACATTTTCATGTTAAAGGCCGACTCAACAATAACTGAAGGTGAAGAAAGAAAAAATCATCAATCCTGGTATGATCATGAAAATGATTCTTTTATTAATTCAAGATGATGCTTTTGTAGCTTTTATAAATCTAACTGTCTTTAATTTATCTATTTTTAAGACATTTCTCGTTTAATTTCACTGACCCAGGTTGCTGACAAGGATGAATCGAAATATCATGTACTTTTTGAATGTGAACGAGAAACCATGATTAATCAAATTGTTGAGTCAGCTGTCAATGTTGCGACTTCAGCCATCTTTATTGAAGAACACACTCCACTTCTTCTAGTTCCTACAGTTAATAAAAGGGGGAGACATCCTACTAGAGATAAACATAAAGAAAAGGAGATTGTGAAGGGATGACTATCCCCCATGGACATCTGTTTGCTTGAAGATATAGACAGCAATGCTGTAGCCGAGTTTGATGAGTGAATTCAAATGGGTTCGCTAAAGCACTTGAAGTAAGTTTTCTTAGAGATCAAGTTTGCATTTCGAATATTGTTGTTATTTATAATACATTGATATTAACATATGTCACACTATTTAGGTCAAATAAAGTATACCATGATCATGACAACAATCTGAATCCAGCTTTTGATTTTTCAATCGCTGATGTCACCGATAAGGAATGGTTTTACATAATGATCACCCTGGGCTAGCCTATCTCCTCCTCTATAAGTTTAATTTTTTACATTTGATATTAATGCCTACATATATTATACTAATAATATACCAACATAATACCAAATTATAGGGTTTTGGACACTTTACAATGTATGTATACACATATTATACTGATATGAAACCAATGTCACCTATATATACCATGATCTTAAACTAGTTTAAGATTATGTTGTTTTCTATACATATTATACTGATATGATACCAATATCATCTATATAACATGTTTTTAAACTCTGTTATGTTTATTATTTTAGTATAATGAGATGTTATACAAACAGTATACTTATTATGTTTTGAATGTTTCATGTTTATACAATTTTTATTCATAACCCAAATCTTTTATTGTAATTTAGAAATTTTGTATTGGCAGCATGTAGATGTGATGTTCTATTTCTTGCGTAAGAAAAACAAGTATGATGAATCGATGGAGATCAAATGTACAACGAAAGACAACTTTTTCGATCAAAAGTTGTAGTGTTTATAGAAGATTCGAAAAAGAGAAGGATGCATCTACGTTAGGGGAGGAGATGGTAATTACTGAGTATATGCTAGGGCACTACATATATTGCAACACTCCGTGGTCTGATGTTGACTATGTCATTTTCTCTATTAATGTTGTGACTGCGTTCCATTGGATCCTCGGTTGTATCAACATTCACGAAAGTTGCATATATGTGTACAATTCCCTGCGCATTCTTACTGTTGCTGCTGCATTAATGGAGGTTGTTAAAGCTTATTCCACTATTCTTCCTTTTTATCTTGCCATGATTAGATTTTACGAATCGAAAGTTGAGATGAAGGATAGACTTGGAAAAGATCCATTCAAGGTGTCAGTGGTTGATAATCTACCACAACAAGATAATTGTGATTGTGGAATGTTCATGTTTTTATTTTGCTGAATGTTTTACCACCGGAAATGAAATTTCACCTATTTTTGATGTGATGAACTACAGGAAAAGGGTAGCTGCTAATTTGTATTTCCATGGTAGATTGAAGCAGAATGAAGGCACCAAGAGTGATGATGAAAGATTAGGTTGATTCAATGTTGACTGTAGGATCCAATCATAGTGGGTCTTAAAAAAACGAAGAGTGGAAGAAGGCTGTCTTAATATGCATCACAGTTTTTCAAGAACAATGTATAATACCAATTTTGATATTTTAGATGTGTATCATTTGAACATGATTATGGTTTATTTATAAAAATCTCAACTATTTTTCATTTGAATTTTGTCATTTTATTTTGTTTTTTGGGGCATATTGTTTTATTTTTGAATCATCTATAAATAATGTTATTCATATGTGAACTTTATTATATCGATTTTATTCGAAAATGATCCAAGTGATCAATTCTGAAGCACTGATCTCAGTTTTATGCACACATTATTGTTAAGTTAAACTTATTTTATTCATTTTATATACACGCATTATCCACATGGTATACCTATGTTATACCATTATTTATGCATTATTCATATAGCGTACTTTGATTGTACCACTATTCACTCCTTATTCGTAAGGTATATTAACCAAATGAACAATATTTATACCTACATTATTTGGTTGTAATACCTACATTATTCCACTATTCAAAAATTATTCTCGGTTGGTTTGTTATACATACATTATTTTACTATTATTTGCGTGTTATTCATTTGTTATTGGTTGGATTATTCATGCTTTATTATACTTACGTTATACATATATTTATGCATCATTTGATTGTTATTGCTATATGTTTATATACGCATTATTCGATTTTTATCTCTATATTATACCACATTTCGCGGGTTATATATACAATTATTTACGCATTATTTTATCGTTATCGCTAGATTTTTATACGAGCATTATTCGATCTTTATCCCTACATTATACAATGCTTCACAGGTTATTTATACCATTATTCACACATTATTCGATCGTTCTTGCTAGATTTTTATACACGCATTATTCAATCTTTATCCCTACATTATACTACATTTTACGGGTTATATATATATATATATACACCATCATTCACGCATTAATTATTCGATTGTTATCGCTAGATTTTTATACGTGTATTATTCAATATTTATCCTTACATTATACCACATTTCACGTGTTATATATATACCATATATATTATTCACGCATTATTCGATCTATATCCCTATATTTTTATATGTACATTATTCTAGCATTATACCTACATTATACTACTATGCACGGGTTATACCATTATTCACGCATTATTCTATTGTTATCCCTATATCTTTACATGCACATTATTCGATCGTTATACCTACATTACACTACCATTCATGGGTTATATCATTATTCATGCATTAGTGGTATTATATAGGTCTAACATATGAATAATGTATGTGTATAACATAACACGTTTATAGCGGTCAAATAAAACATTGTTATAAATGGGTATAGACGACGTTCATGAATGATTGTTGTAATAACTTATGTTCTTTTAACAACAGTTGACTGACAAACGTTGTAGGAGGTGTCATTCGACAATGAACAATGATGATTGTTATAGTAGCATAAAACAACGTTCGTGTGCTTGTTGTAATGGCCTTTTCAACAACGTTCCCAAGGTGAACATTGTTGTATACATTTTACATAAGCTATTTTATAACAGACATTTTATGAACATTATATGCCTTCTATTAAAATGGTCGTTGATGCACGTTGTCGAATTGACGTTGTTGTACCATCAATTTCTTTTAGTGTGTGATGGATATGTGTTATTGAGTATTCATGATTCTTTTGCAATGCTTTGGATGTTGAATATGTTTGATAGATTATCTGCAACACTTGCTATGGTTAGGATCTTAGGCTAGTTTTACTACTGCACTTGGATTTGTCAATAATTATTTTGGGTAACTAGTCTTCTAAAAGATATGTGACATTTTTTCTAGTTCAATGTTTATGTTCTTTTATATGGATTGAAGTTTTCCTTGCCTACTAATTCTATTTTTGCAGGCCTCCTCGAATGAACTACCCTACATTTAAACAGTGGTTCAACATCATTAGATGTAACCAGCATCTCATCCCAGAGCGTGGCATCATCCTGATGTGGGAAGATTGCGAGATTGGCATTGATACTATAGTCCCTGCTTGCCATTGGGAATGACTGACTTAGGCACCATCCACTACTGTCATTCCACAGGTGCAAGAATTCTATGCGAATGCAACTGACAGAGATGGCACTACAGTTTGGGACCACGGGAAGTGGATCAAATTTAGTTCAGTTGCTATCAATGAAGTGTATGGTCTTCCTGTAGACTCTCCGGATGAGTACTACACCTTATTAACACGTTTCAATTAGATGACTTGTTGAAAACCTCGTGTGTTGACTGCGCCTCATGGATTTGTTATAACGACAAGCCCATCAACCTTGTGAAGACAATGTTTCAGACACCTGCCAAGGTTTGGCTTTATTTTGTTTGTTGTAACCTTCTTCCCTTTTTGGCTATTAATAGGGCAATAGTAGAAAGAGTAGTGCTGGTATATTGCATTATGAAGTAGCTCTCGATCAATGTTGGGACCATCATCTCCAGTTCCATCCAGTTTGCCATTAACAAGACCAACACGGGACTACCCCATCCTACTCTCATTACAGAACTGTGCAGACGAGCTGCGGTAGTTTGGGAGCAGAACGAACCCTTGATGAAGATGAAAGACCACATAGCTATGAAGATGCTCACTTCTACACCTAATAAGAGGCGCATGGCCTCTTTAGAGTCTCTATAGCCTTTAGTTGATCCCACCTGCATTGCAATAGATCCTGCTCCTTCTATTGCTGTGCCACCTTCCTCTTCTACTTTTGCTGAGCCACCATCATCAGCCACACCGCCTTCTGAACCTCATGCTATCATGCATTGGTTGGCCTACATAACCTAGTGGTTACATTGTACTAATCTGGCCATGACACAGGCTAATCCTCTTCCTACCTACTGCATGCCTTACATGACAATGACATACTGTATGCCTCCAGCCCCTCCGACTCATCCATTTGATGATGATGATGGAGGGAGCAAAAATGACTACATCACGGAGGCTGAAGTTTTTGGAGAGGACGTTTGATTTATATTTTTCTTTGTTTGCTTTCAAATTTAGTAGTGTAGACAGTGTATAATTATTTTTGATGTGTTAACTCTCTCTATCATTAATGCATGTGCTTAGAAATTGTGTGATCTCTGGACTAACTTTTCTATTTTTGAATGCATGTTCTTGATGTGTATTCTTCCAATTATAAGAATCAATGTGCTCTTAAGGACAAGGCACTATTCAAGTTTGGGGGTGCGAACCACTTCGACACGTCAGGTTTAGTTGTTAGTTTTCTTTCAAATTCATATTTGTTTTTCTTTCTTAGTGCTTTGCTCTACATACTTTAGAAGCATGTTAGGAACATATAGTATGAGTCACTTAGCCTAGATCATCCATGCCATATTTTTTCTAGAAACTTTTCATTGAGTGACTTATAAAATTGAAAATTTCTCTAGTGTGATGAGACAAAGAACTAGGGTATGTTAAAACAGTCTATGTGCTTAGGCTGTCCAAAATTTGACTTTGACAAAACCCTGTAGTCTTAAGTAAATTGAGAATCTGAAAACTGAGGAAAGTAAGGAGTGGAAACCAAGCCACAAGTGGAGAGATTTTTTCACAAATTCTTAAAATAATCCAATCAATTTTGAACACTCTTTAGGAATGATTCTAGTAGGGAAGTAAAGTAGGCCATCTTTGTTTAAGTCATAGCCTAAAGGCCGGTCCCAACATTTATAATCCTTTGTAGCCAATTTTAAACCTTATAGCATGTGCTTGTTACGATCCTAAATATGGTATAAACACTCTATCTTTGATGAATATCTCAGTTGGACCTATTTGTGTGCAGTCGTGTTTTTAATATAGCCCATGTTCGATAAATGCAATATTAAAAAAATAGAAAGTGGAAGAAAAGAGTTATAAGTATTTGTTATTTTAGCACTGTCAATAACAGCTAAACGTTTTTACTTTTGTATGAGTATACATGTGGGTACAATTTGGAGTGCACAGGATTAAAGGAAACATGAGTAAAGGAAATAAGGGAGTGAATAGAAGGATAAACAAGCTAGGTGTGACACCCTGGGCCCCAGGACCAAAACCCAAGTCCTCTTGCACGTGTCACATTGGGCCAGCACATAGATAAGCACTCCCTTAGGCTTAGATGTCGTGCGTGCAGGACTTTTCACATTTCCATGGGTCTGATCTACCAGGAGCCTAGGGTTGCCAACTCTTTTTCTTTTCAACTTTCTAAATCTGTTCTCAATTTCATAAAATTAGAAAACATAACAGTCTTCATGGAAAATCATACTATGTCTATCAGCAAATCTCATAACTCAGAAAAATAATTTCAAACATTTCACTGGATTTTTTCACAATAAATATTTATAATGAAAACAAATTGTTTTAGCAGAAACCATCAAAATCACCAACCCATACAATAGTTCCAGTAACTAAAAAATATACCTGTCATTAGCCTTTGAAGACAACATCTTAAAGTACACTTCAAAATTTTTGATTCAAAACAGGCTCAAAGAGCCAAAGTTTCAAAAAACATTTTAAAATATAAAAATAGCTTCATAAAAGAAAAATAAAATGGCCACATGCCCTGTTCAAAATATACAAAATCTGTGAAAATGAGACAAAAGTAGAAATACAAGTGCAAGAGTGACCTCCTAGTGAGATCACTTATCAACTCCTAAATCAACTGCCAACTGGTGTACTCCACCTCTACGAGTACCTGTAAAAGAAAGTGGGGTGAGCTCAAGTGCCCAGTGGACCATCCTTACACATCACTAGCATTATATAAACCAAAATCCAAAACATGCACACACTTTCATTACATTAATCGTTTCAAACATTCAATTATTTTGTTGTATTCTAAGACCAAAAGAGTTGTATTCTAAGACCAAAAGAGTTGTATTCTCGGTGTCCCTCTGTGACATGAAATCAATCCTAATTAGTATTGTCTCGAGCCACGATACCATTCTTGACTAGTCACAACATCCAAGAATAGGTGCAATGGTGTTCGATCACTGCTCACCCATCCAAGGAACCCTCAGCCATTGCAGGCAGCTCCATTAAGGACACCGACGATGGGATTTGGAGGATGTCATGCAGCAAATATGGCCACGTCCACGAGTCTCAACAGATGCCACAATCGCCCCAGTACATGGATTCAAATTATTCCATTGTTCCATTAATCTTCTTTTAGTTCCATACGAGATCATCATGCTATGCCTATCTTATGTAGCAAGTAATAGAAATAACTAGACATTATGCTTCATATTCAATCAAATACTAAAACTATATAACCAATCATTTTGCTTCATATTCAAGCAAATACTAAAAGTATATAACAAGACGTTATGCTTTATATTTAAGCAAATACTAAAAGCATATAACCAAACATTATGCTCAATTGTCAATCAAAGCATTCAAGAATTATACCCATCATAACATGCATGTAACATCCTAAGCTACACAAACATCATGCTTTGGACTTAAAATCTAGATAAGACTAGTGAGCAAGAGAATCCTGCCCACCAGTATATATCGGATGAACCCTTGCCACTTCACAGAAGTTCACTGCCCTAATATTCTTGATTTGAAAGAAAAATCAAATTAATTAATTAATTAATTCTCAAGTCCATACTATTCATCCCAAAATGGATTAGAAATAATCTAAACTTATATATTAGAAAAATAACCCTTCTACTATTGTTAGTTGCATAGTAGACTAATTATATGTTAGGTATTTTATGTATAATATGCATTAGTGTAATAGAAAATTTAGAGTATTTGCTTATGTTTAGTATAATATGCATTTAG
>JAJIYU010021108.1:0-10173 GCA_030144865.1 Tinospora cordifolia | reverse complement strand
CTGGTTTTCCTACTCACTGAGCCATGTTGAATATTAGGCTCACTACTCTACTAACATTTCAGGTTCCTCAGCGGCTGATAGAGGGAAAGGCGTGGTGATAGCCTAGTCCCTATGTGGTCCTGTATTCTCTTTTGTTTCTATCGATAGGTCGGTCATTTTTTTTTTGTAAGTCCAAACTTCTAAATGTCGAACTATGTACGTTTGTACTTTTGAAACATGATAACATGTAATATATTATTTACTTTCGCACTTTAATTAAATGGATGTTTAAATTACTCTGATGTGGCACGGATGTCGAGGTTGGAAAGGTTTAATGGCTGCTGGGAGGACTCAACTCGATGAGTCAGTTTGTTGAGCTGTCGTGCCGGTCAGGTCGCCCTTCGGCCTAGGGAAGGGGTCCCGACATAGTGAATACGTTTGAGTTTTAAAAATTATTCAACCTATGTTAAAATAGATCAACCTATTTAACCCATTCATCACAATGGTATTTATACGTACAGTAACAAACATATGACACGATATACTTCGATACAACACAAATTGTCGTATTTACTCTTATCGCTTGTAAAGGAAGATCGTTGATTAACTTCTCGTTTTAAAGTTTGTATTCAACTAATAAATAATAAACTAGTAGTTTTGTTGAATTAGATTTTGCATTCATGTCTTCATAAACTGCATTATTATTATTATTATTATTAGTTGAGTCCTTTCACAATTTTGTATTTGAGTCTATATAGGAACTTTTATCAATTTTATGAATTTTGTATTTGAGTCTATTTAAAAGAATGATTGACAATGGTTTTCCCACCAACCACGACAAATTCTGAATGGAGGGGTGTGAAAGGTAGATGAGTGCGAGATGGCCCTCCATTTTTTAATTCTAATGCTTTTTCTCCGGTATGTCCTATCATTCCTGATCAATTTTTCAAGGGACAGATTATGCCCGTTAGGCCTTTTAAAAAAACAAAAGAAGTATAAATCAATATATAACTCTATACAAAAATTATTGCAATCGGTACCTGTTGCCTTGTACCCCAATAAAATGAAGAGAGAGACAGAGAGAGAGAGAGAGTGAGTGAGAATATGCCATGCCCCAAATATGTTTGAGAATGGTATGAACATGGGCTAAATTCATGTAAGATCTTTTCAAATTAGCAAAAATTAAATTTAGTTCTACTAACTAATTAAATAAAACAAATAGCCTTCGCTTAGAGAAAGAGATAAGTTGAAGAGGAAAAAGAAAACGTCAAAACTGAAAATATTTTCTCCGACATGCCATGTCATGTTTGTCTTTTCTTCTTATTATTAAAAGTAGTAATCAATTCTCTACACAATGGAGAGCATAAATGTGAAATTACGGTACATTAAAGTTTAATAATAAATGCTAATAAATGTTTGCTTCAACAACCAAAAGAAACGATTATTTAACTTTGAAAACATTACGAATTTATTTATTCCTTTGGGTCACCTAATTTTTCAATTTATTAACAGCCATTATAATTATGAAGGAATTTAGACATGTTTTAGGTAAAAATTTAATTTTTTTTTTATTTTTATGATATATTTTTAATTTAACTATATTTACACTTCAAGACTAATTATTATTCAAACTTATAATAAGAAAGTCACTCAATATATTATTGTTAGGATTCTACTTAATTGGCAATACTTGTTGCAAATCAGTTTCCTTTGCCTTGCAATTATCTCATTCCAGAATTGTTCAAGGAAAAGATATCTTTCCTGTTTTTGAAAACAGAATGTTTTGAAAAACAGATTTCCTTCCTGTTATGAAAAACTGATGTCTTTGAAAATATCTCAATCTAAATCTAATCGGTTGCTAGATTTCAGGATTGGATTTCCGTTTCTTTAAACTATTTTTGCAATCAACTGTTTTCTGTTTTTGAAATTTGAATTCTTTCCATTTTGCTAAAATCTCTGAACGTGATCATTAGCTCAACTGGTTTGGAAAATTTCCTTTATTAACGGCTCCACCTTTTACACTTTAAGAATGTGATTATAATCGCTCATTCGCTTATTTTTCAGAATCCAGAAAAATAGGAATGTCTTCCTTTTCAAACAGGTCGAGCACTGTATTATCAGTTTTCTTATATCAAAAGATTTTCAGCATATGGAAGTTCTTCCACGTTCTGCCTCTGTTCTGGAAAGATCTCTGGTTTTTCGCGAGACTATCGCAACAGAAGATGCAACAGATTATCAGACAGTCTGCCCAGAAGGATTTCTAGAATCTGCGTCACAAATGGAAAGATTGCTTGCTGCTGTCTATTTAATCTCGCCTTGTCTAAAGCCCGTGATCAATCACTCAAGCACCATTATTGTTATCTATTCATTGTTAAGAAGATTGATTGTTATTTACTGTTCTTTTTCTGTGTGAGTGATCGAGAAAAAATAGTTGTACTCTGTTGCAGCAATCACAGTAGGGTCTGTTGAAGATTGCTGAAAACTAGCATGTTTTAGGAGTAGCAGTTGTTTGTCTGTATTGCCGCTTCTCTGAAGAAGAAGTGTCATGTCCTCACTGTAAGATTGTTTATCTGATTTTCACATAGTGGATTCTTGAACTGGGCGAGGCCCCGCAAACGTCGGTGATTGGCACTGAACTGCGTTACCATATCGTGTGTCACTTCTTGCTCTTTTAGCTTGTTATTTTTCATTACATCTGTGGTGTTCCAGTGACTCTGAAATTACAATTGGTATCAGAGCGGGTCACCTTTTGTTCAGAAGCCCTTAATCAGGCAGGTGAGATCCGAAAGTCAAAATGAGTCACATCTCTAACGAAAAACACCATCTCAAAGAAGGAGGATTGATTTCTAGACCTCCACTTCTTGATGAAGGTAATTACACATATTGGAAGACTAAGATGCGTATCTTCATTCAATCCCTTGACGAGCTGGCTTGGAGAGCTGTTGAAGATGGCTGGTCTCCTCCTATATCAGATCACAGTTCTGCCATCAAACCTAAATCCGAATGGTCTGAAAATGACAAGAAACTACAGCAAGCCAACTCTAAGGCACTCAACTCTATCTTCAATGCAGTTGATATTGATCAGTTCAAACTCACTGCAACATGCGAATCTGCAAAAGAAGCATGGGATACATTAGAAACTACATATGAAGGTACAAATGTTGTTCGAATCTCAAAATTGCAAATACTAACCTCTCAGTTTGAACTTTTAAAAATGAAAGATCATGAAAGCATCTCCAGTCTAAATGGTAAGCTACGTGATATTGCAAATCAAGCCTTCTTACTAGGAGAAAGATATTCCGATGAAAAACTTGTGAGAAAAGTTTTGAGGTCTCTTCCACCTAAGTTTGCAACGAAGGTTGCAGCAATTGAAGAAGCAAAAGACCTTACAAAAATACGATTGGACGAGCTTATGGGATCGTTGCAAACTTATGAAATGAGTCTTCTAACCCAAAAACCTGAAAAAGGTATTGCCCTACAAGCAGAAGTTAATCCTCTCTCAATAGAAGATGAGTTCGCCTTAATCACCAGAAATTTCAATAAATTTCTCAAGATATACAGGAAACAGAATGTATCTTCGAAAACCAGAACTGACAACAGAAGATTCTCCAAAGAGGCACCTACTACTGAAAATCGGTTCAAAAATACCAAGTGTCATGAATGTGGAGGAATCGGACACATTCAGATTGAATGTGCAAATACTCTCAAAAAGAAGTCCATGAATGCTACATGGAGCGATGATTCTGACACCAGTCAGGATGAAGGAGATTCATCTTCAAACAACTTCATAGCTTTTGCAACACCTGTCTCTCGGTCACCCTCTGTGTATCTTGGAACTACTATGACCAGTGAATCTGAAGTGAAGATGAGGTAAGTTCTGAGGATTTTCGTAATATTTATGAACTAATGTATAACAAATGGTTGCAGGGAAACTCGCAAATCAAAGACTTACAAGAACAGGTCCTTGAGCTGAAAACGTCAATCAATGCACAGCAAGAAGTTATCAAAGAAAAGGACAAGGAAATCAAAGAACTTTCAACCAAACTTGCAGCTGCTGATCAAACTCTTCAACGTCTAAACTCTGGAAAAGCTAAACTAACGTAAATTCTTGAGCATGGACAAAGTTCCAATGATAAAAGAGGCATTGGATACAAAGATGATCAAACGAATCAAATCAACCCAATATCGAATTCATGCTCAAAATCACGTTTCTGTCCTCCCTTCACCACATACAGAACGCATAAACCAACCTGTTTCTTCTGCGGTAGAAGAGGACACAAATGGAGACAGTGTCTCAAACTTCAGCATACTTGTCTTCACAATAGAAGAACAAGTTCGAAGATCACTCAGAAATGGGTACCAAAATCACAGAACACTGCATTGGTTGCACATTCAGCTCTGTCTACATGTGCAAATGAATCATGGTACCTTGACAGTGGAAGCTCGAAGCATATGACAGGTAACAAACATTTCCTTACTTCCTTCTATGCAGGTGAAGATGGTCATGTGATTTTCGGTGATGGAAAAAAAGGGAAGGTCATCGGAAGAGGAACACTAAATGTTGTTGAACTTCCTAAGCTGAGGGATGTTCTGTTCGTGGAAGGACTTAAAGCAAATTTGATCAGTATCAGTCAACTATGTGATGATGATCTTTTGGTAAATTTTACCAAGGACGGATGTATCATCGAAACCAGCTCAGGAAATACTTATATGAAGGGCACCAGAACTTGTGATAACTGTTACCAAGTTGAAAAATCTATCATGACGCTTCTTAATCAATGCCACAACTCAGTGCTAAACACTATGAAAATCTGGCATCAAAAACTTGGGCACATAAACTTCAAAACTCTCAAAAATATCAGCAATTTGGATGTAGTCCGAGGATTACCAAAATTAAAGACAGATCAGATTTCTGTCTGTGGTCCATGTCAGCTGGGCAAACAGAAAAAGACTAAACACTCATCTGTCTAGTTCATTACAACCTCTAGAATCCTTGAACTACTTCACATGGACTTGTTCGGACCTATGCAAACTGAAAGCCTTGGGCGAAAAAGGTATGTATACTTATGTGTTGATGATTTTTCACGATTCACATGGGTCACTTTTCTCAGGGAAAAATCAGAAACATTCATCAACTTCAAGAACCTGTGCACGAGGTTGCAAACTGAAAAGGGGCTAAAAATCAAAAGGATAAGAAGTGACCATGGAAGAGAATTCGAGAATCAACATTTCGCAAATCTGTGTAATGAAATGGGTATCAGTCACGAATTTTCTGCACCTAAGACTCTTCAACAGAATGGGGTGGTTGAAAGAAAGAATCGGAACATTCAAGAAATGGCACGGGTGATGCTGCATGCAGCAAGTTTTCCTTCAAAGTTCTGGGCAGAAGTTGTTAACATAGCTGTCTATACAATCAATAGAGTGTACTTACGCCCAGGAACAGAACAAACACCTTATGAAATGTAGAAAGGAAGAAAACCCAATGTAAGTTACTTTCATATCTTTGGCAGTATCTGTTACATTCTTAATGAAAGGGATCAACATGGAAAAGTTGATGCTAAAAGCGACGAAGGAATCTTCCTTGGGTATGCAACTAACAGCAGAGCATATCGTGTTTTCAACATCCGCACACAATGTGTGATGGAGCCCATTAATGTCACCATCTGTGATTATAAGAAGGAAGAAAAAGCTGATGAGACGCCTTCAGAAGATGAGCCTCTACTTGAAAGCGATTTTGAAAATTCTGAAGAAACTAACAAGCCAACTGTCACAACAGTCTGTGACACAGAAGACACGACAGTCAACCCAAAAAACCCAGAAAATACAGAAACTGATCAGTCCAAGGAGCCCTCATCCAGAGTTTAGCTGAATCACCCTGCTGAACTGATGATTGGTGATCTTCATCAAGGGAGACAACCCAGAAATGTTCCTCGCAAGAATTATAGAGAAATGGTGAGATTCTCGTGCTTCACCTCAACAACTGAACCAAAGAATGTCAAAGAAGCCCTTTTGGATACAAACTGGATTGAAGCAATGCAAGAAGAATTAGAACAATTTAAAAGAAACTAGGTCTAGGAATTAGTCCCTAGACCATTAGATGTGAACATCATTGGAACTAAATGGATCTTCAAGAATAAAACTGATGAACATGGGAATATTACCAGAAACAAAGCACGCCTTGTGGCCCAAGGTTATACTCAAGTTGAAGGGATTGATTTCGATGAAACATTTGCTCTCGTTGCTCGCTTAGAGTCCATTAGGATTCTCTTGGTCGTGGCCTGTACAATGAACTTCAAACTTCATCAAATGGACGTGAAGAGCGCCTTCTTGGATGAGTATATTAATGAAGAAGTCTATGTGGAACAACCCAAAGGATTTGAGGACAACCATCATCCTGATTATGTGTTCAAACTAAGAAAGGCCCTTTTATGGTCTCAAGCAGGCACCACATGCTTGGTACAAAAGACTCACAAGCTTCCTCATCAACAACGGATACAGTCGAGGTACTGTTGACAAAACCTTATTTCTTAAAACTATCAATAGTCATCTTGTTATTGCACAAATTTATGTTGATGATATTGTTTTTGGGGCTACATCCCCAGAACTTTCTAACAAGTTTGCTGAGTTGATGAAGGATGAATTTGAAATGAGCATGGTTGGAGAACTAAATTACTTTCTTGGACTTCAAATCAAGCAAAGCAACGACGGTACATTTGTATCACAAACAAAGTATGCTCGAAACCTAGTTAAGAGGTTTGGGTTAGAGAATGTTAGGCACACGAGGACACCCATAAGCACTAGTACTAAAATTTTCCAAGACATAACTGGAAAAGAAGTTGATCATAGTCTTTACAGAAGCATGATAGGCAGTCTACTTTATTTTACTACTAGTCGTCCTGACTTAAGTTATAGCGTAGGAGTTTGTGCACGTTATCAAGCTGCCCCTAAGGAATCTCACTTAACCACTGTTAAACGAATAATAAGATATGTTAGTGGCACTACTGATTATGGGATTTGGATGTCTAGAGACAGTAATTTCGATATTGTTGGGTATAGTGATGCTGATTGGGCTGGAAATATCGATGTCAGAAAAAGCACATCCGGAGGATGTTTTTACATAGGAAACAACCTCGTTGCATGGATGAGCAAAAAGCAGAACAGTATCTCACTGTCCACTGCAAAAGCTGAATACATTGCCGCTGGAAGTTGCTGCGCACAACTTCTTTGGATGAAACAGATGCTGTCTGATTATGGGATAAAAAATAAAACCATGACACTGTATTGTGATAATAAGAGTGCAATAGATGTATCGAAAAATCCTGTCCAACATTCTCGTACCAAACACATTGACATTAGACATCACTTTATTAGAGAACTGGTTGAAGATAACACTGTTACTCTTCAACATGTGATAACTGAAAATCAGTTAGCAGACATTTTTACAAAACCCCTTGATGCAGTTAGATTTGAATATTTAAGAGCATCACTTGGAATCTGGGTTCCTTAACGATTTTTTTTATTTTTTTAATTTTTGTTTGTTTTTCTGGGTTACTGCATTCAATGGGTTCAACGCCCAGCGTTCTCTCCTCTTCCCAATTCAGTTTTGAATGGCCATTCAATCTATTGGCCTTTTCCAACCTAGGGCATCATAAATGCTCCATCTTCGATCGACTGTTCGACCTCCTGTTCGCACAGCTACAAATACTCTGCATTACCCCCTTCTTGTTCTCATCTCCGTCTCGATCGATCTTTCAAAAATGGTGTTCTCACAGTCAAAATCCGGTCGTCTCTCCACTCCTCCAACACGTTTCTCGGACGAATTCGCTCCAAAACGGGGTCGATTCAAGGCTGTGGCTCGCAAATCTGTTCATCCGGTTCCTGTGGATGTTGAATCAGAATCCTCTAAGGACGAGATTCCTCTGGCCGAGGTCCTAGCGAAGATGTCTCAAATTCCTGTTGCACCACCTCCAGCATCCTCCTCCGGTATGTCTGCTCCTCTCACTGCTCCTCCTTCTTGTCCTTCGGCTCCTGAGTCCACCATCCCTGCACCTCCAGTTCCTCAGTCCGAACAGGGGAACTCTGTTCCACCAGTTGCCCCAACTCCTCAACCACCTAGAGTTAAGTGTGTCAAAACACTAGCTAGCAAAAAACGTCCCACCGACCGTCCTTCATCTTCATCTCAACCATCCCGTCCTGTTCGGCCGACCCCCATCCTTGCCAAAGACGCCAAATCACCCCTGTTTTTTGACCTGTCCAGAAAGGCTTGCTGGTCTCAACTGCGTTCTAAAACATTCCTTGTCGAACACAATATTCACAAATCGGACTTTGCTAAAGCAGGTCTGATTACCCTGTTAGAAAAACAGCGTCTTCTAAAGTCTGTAACGTGCCACTGCTTCTTCTCCCCGTCCTTAGTCAAGGAATTCTATGCCAATCTCTCCCCAGCCATTACCGATTCTACTTCCTCTTGGTTCCATACCAATTATGTGAGGGGGAGAGTTGTGTCGTTTTCTCCCGTTGATCTTAATGACTTCTTCGGGTTCTCTGAAGTTGTCTGTGATCCTCTGCACCCCCTAGCTTTAGACGTGGATATGGATGATGTTGCCAAAGTGCTGACAGGTAATCCTGAGTCCATTTGGCCAGGACCTAAAGGAATCAAAGTGTCCTCTCTGACAGCCAAACATTTCTTGCTGTCTCGACTTTCTACCTCAGTCTGGATGCCTTCCACTCATGCATCCACTATCTTTCATGCTCGAGCAATCCTTCTCTGTGCTATCAGCACAGGACGTCCAATCAACATGGGCTAAATCATGTTCGATTCCATTGTCAAAAATGTTGAATCCTCCTCCGGCTACAACAAATTGCTACTGCCTTGCACAATCACTGCGTATCTTGCCTCCAAGTATCAAGTGCAGATTCCTCCTACTGACTGGACACCATTTCAGGGGGAGCTTCGCATTATCCGAAAGACCTTTGAAGGATCCCATACGCAAGACATTGAGGGGGAGTGGCCCAATGCCACTCACACGGCTTCCTCCTCTGATGCCCCTGCCAATCTCTCTGATCGACAGAGTTACATTGGGTACTTGAAGGCCCGTCTGGCATTTTTTTCTGCTGAACAGCATCACATACATTCCATCTTGCAACAGCTCGACGATGACGCCTAACATAGCTCGACAGATATGACAATTTTGCATTGATTGGGCAAAAAGGGGGAGAAATATGTTTTGGTAGTTTACTGATAGCAGAGTAGGATATCTTTAGAATAGGATGCTTTAGATAGGATGCTTACTGACAGATAAGAACATAGCTCGACAGATATGTTTTTTTTTACAGGTTGTTTGTCTCTCTGTTTCTGTTCTTACTGTTAATGCAATCTGAGTTCTTACTGCTAATGCATCTGTGCTCTTTGTGCGTTTTTCCTTTCTCTGCTATGTGTTATTTGTTTTGCACCAAACAATGTGTAATACCTCAAAAAAAAAAATAATAATAATAATAAAGGTAAATATTTTTATTTTATTTATGTGATAAGAGCTTTGGATAAAAATAATAATAATAATAATAATAATAATAATAATAATAATAATAATAATAAAATTAATTAAAATTTTCTAGTTTTAAATCACGGACAAAAGAAAAGAAAGGAGAAGATCACAAAAAAAAGAAAAAAAATATTAATTGGGTTGGTTGTGATTTGGATTTTTTGTTTGTCATGGTATAGAATGATTGAGGAAAGAAGAAATAGTTTTCTTGACAGCAATTGCTGTCATGTGTGATTCACGGCTGGAAATAAATAAAGAAAAGTTGCTGGCCATGATAAATCAAAACAGAGGAATGGACTGGTGGTGTGCGTTGAAGCATAGGAAACCATTGGTTTGAACGGACGAAGAAGAAGGATATGTGCGAGCTGCTACAAATCTGGGTTTGGGGATTTGATTTTCTGGCTCGTGGTTGCGTTAAAACAGAGATGAATGAATAAGATGATGAGTTAAACGTGGTTGGTGCGTTGGTGATTTGGAGCTGGAAAATCTGGTTGCGATTTGGGTTTTTAGGGATGTTGTGCTGCGATTTGGGCGTAGAAAAGAAAAAAATCAAATCTGAAAAATGGGGCATATTGGGGTTTGTTGGCCGCTGGTTATGGATTTGGGGTTTTCTGTTGTTGCTGAGTTGCAGCAGCTTCACGCAAAGAAGGAAGAT
>JAJIYU010021107.1:0-10164 GCA_030144865.1 Tinospora cordifolia | reverse complement strand
TGTATGTTCTGGTGACCGCGGTCCACAGATTGGTGACCGCGGTCACCAGTTTTTCTTCCAATTGGTGCATTCTGGTGACCGCGGTCCACAGTGTAATGACCGCGGTCACCAGTACTCTGTTGTCCCGACTGGTACCTCTTTTTCTACTGCGGTCTTCGGTTGATAGACTGCGGTTTTCAGGTGTTGTTCTTGATTTTGCTCATTTGCTGATGCATTCCTTGTTCCGTTTGCCGCGGTCGGCGTTGCCGACCGCGATCATTACTGACGTTTTCTCATTTTTGGCCATTTTCAACTCCTCGCGTGTTCCTATTCTTACTCCGGTTCATTCTAAACCTGCACAGACATTGAATACCTTTTCTCGGACATTATATTCATATAAAATAACATTAAATCATGCTAAAATGATGCAACAATGCTCTAAATGCATATTATACTAAATATAAGCAAATACACTACATTTTCTAATACACTAATGCATATTATACATAAAATACCTTTAATATAATTAGTCTACTATGCAACTAACAGGTGTAAATCCTTTGATAGGTAATAACTCTCTATCCACTCATGTTTTAAAGTAGTGACTAGTTTTAAATATGTTCTATTTTGAATTTGGGAAGAAATGAATGTAGTTTTGTATGCTCATGCGGTGGAATGAGAAATCTGAATTTTTGGGGTAAAACCTTGTTATTTGGAATTTGATAAGAATGATCTAGGTTTGATGTCTATTATGGTTATTGATGTAGTTTGAGGATTTTTAGAGATTTCGAGAATTGAATTTGAAAATGTGGATTTCAGATTGACTAGTGGTGAGTGTCGAGGAGCGGCGCAAGGGTTTATCCGACGTGTACAGGTGGGGTTGACTATCTCTTCCTCACTCATTAGTATTTTGCGAACTTAGGATATGAAATGTGATGATTGATTACATTCCTGTACTTAGTATCATGCTAGGAATGTGTGAACTAATTGGAATGGTTGCTATGACATCATAATGTCTAGTTATGTGCTTTCTGGAATTATGGATTACTTAAATGTCTACTGAATGATTTATATGATCTAGTTTGCATAGCTTAGTACATGTTATGCTGTATGGTTTGAAAATCTTGTTTGGAAAACTAAAGAAGATTAATGGTTTAATTAAAAACTCCACGTACTGAGGCGATAGACGATCCGCTGGTGCATCACTTAGATTATGATCAGGGTGCAGTCAGGGCGTCATCGTAGGTATTTCCAAACTGGGCCAAACTACGAGTGGCTGTGTGATCCTTGGATTTGGGAGATCATAGTAGTTTCTATATGATTTTCATATCTTCATGGATCGTGGTCTTAGAGGTAGACTTCTATTTAATAAGGATGTCACACCTGGTTGTGTCCAGGACCACAAGGGGAATACTGAGGGTGGTTCACTCTTTTGATTAATTCCAGACAGTGTTCAGACGAATCGACAAAAATAAGTGATTGAAACGCCTTAATGTAATAAAACCACATGCATGTTTTGTATGTTGGTCTGCATAATGCTAGTGATGTGTAGGAGAGATCCACTGGGCTTTCGAGCTCACCCATATTGATTTTTCAGGTACTCATGGGCCTGGTGCTCAGTGAGGATCGATCGACCTAGAGATTGGTGGAGAGTTTTCATATATGTTTTATTTTGAACTCTATTTTAGAGTTTATGTATTTTGAACATGGGCATGTTGCCTAGTTAGTTATCATTTTGTGTAAATAGAACTGTTTATATTACCAAACACTATTTGAAACTTTGGCTAGTGAGCCTATTATTTTGTTTATGAATAATAACTAAATAATAACTAAACAATACGGGTATAAAATTGCTCAGTTGCTTTTGGAAAAAATGCGCGGATAACATGTGAATAACGCAGGGGTAACATGTAAATAAAATTCAGTGTAACATATGTATAACATATAAATAATCATGAAATAATGCAAGTAATAGTATAATAGAAGAATAATATCTGAATAATGCGAGTATAAAAATTGTTCGATTGTTGATATAAAAAATGCAATATAACGTATATATAACATATGAATAATTATAGAATAATGCCAGTAATGCTAGAGGTATATATAACATACCAACCGATGATTCATGCGTCAATAATGATATAATGCTAGAATAACAACTAAACAATACGGGTATAAAATTATTCGGTTGCTTTTGGAAAAAAAATGCATGGATAACATGTGAATAATGCAAAGACAACATGTGAATAAAATTCGGTGTAACGTATGTATAACATATGAAAAATCATGAAATAATGAGAGTAATGATATAATGCAAGAATAATATCTAAATAATGCGAGTATAAAAATTGTTTAATTATTGATATAAAAAATGCAGTATAACGTAAGCATAACATATAAATAATTATGGAATAATGCCAGTAATGCTAGAGGTATATATAACATACCAACCGATGATTAATGTTTTAATAATGATACAGTGCAAGAATAATTACTGAATAATACAAGTATAAAATTTTTTGGTTGTTTTTAGTAAAAAATGCAGGGATAACATGTAAATAGTGGAAGGATAAAATGTAAATAAAATTCGGTATAACGTATGTATAACATATGAATAATCATGAAATAATGCAAGTAATGGTATAATGCAAGAATAATATCTGAATAATGCGAGTAATGGTATAATGCAAAAATAATATCTGAATAATGCGAGTATAAAAATTGTTTGATTGTTGATATAAAATATGCGGTATAACGTACGCATAACATATAAATAATTATGAAATAATGCCAATAATGCTAGAGGTATATATAACATACTAACAGATAATTAATGCGTCAATAATGGTATAATGCAAGAATAATAACTAAATAATACGGGTAGAAAATTGTTCGGTAGCATTTGGTAAAAAAATGCGAGGATAACAAGTGAATAATGCAAGGATAACATGTGAATAAAATTCGGTGTAATGTATGTATAAAATATGAATAATCTTGAAATAATACGAGTAATGGTATAATGTAAGAATAGTATTTGAATAATGCAAGTATAAAAATTGTTCAATTGTTGATATAAAAAATGCGGTATAACGTATGCATAACATATGAATAATTATGAAATAATGTCAATAATGTTAGATGTATATACAACATACCAACAGATGATTAATGCATCAATAATGGTATAATGCAAAAATAATAACTGAATAATATGGGTATAAAATTGTTCGGTTGTTTTTTAGTAAAAAAATGCAGAGATAATATGTGAATATTGCAAGGATAACATGTGAATAAAAGTCGGTGTAACGTATGTATAACATATGAATAATCATGAAATAATGAGAGTAATGGTAGAATATTGGTATGAAATAGTAAGCGATGGATAATGCAACTCATTATTAACCATAACAATAATATATGATTTATTATTATTATTATTGTTATTATTATTATTATTATTATTGCATAGTTAATGATTTTATATAAGAATTTCATAGTTTAAACGTATTCTATCATATTTTATTAAAATAAATACAAAGATTCTCTTTTTTTTGTAATAATGTCAAATGATCTTATTTATTATATTGTGTCTTTAAATCATCATCTTTTAATCTTTTATGGTGAGAAAATATTTCTCACAAATGTTTTGGTAAACTTTCTCAAATAATTTAATAATATATAATTTAAGAGAATCCAATTTAATGCTTTTATGTAATAAAGTAAACAATTCAAAATAAGTAAAATAATATAAGAACATTCTCCCAATACATTTAATATATTTATTTATGCTATACATAATAAAAACTTTTTATATTAAATCAAATTTAGACTTAAATTTGATTTTTTTGAGAAATAGTTCATTTATTTATTAAAAAGTTAGCTTTATCATTAAAAATTAATAATTCTGTACTTTTAACAATTTAGTGTTAACAATTATTTATGGGTGATATACAAATAACATGATATATATATAAACACACACACACATTAACTGATACCATGCTATTTGTATGTCATGTATATATATATATATATATATATATAGTATAATTATTTATGCGTGATATACAAATAACATGGTATATAGATATATATATACATGACATACAAATAACATGGTATTAGTTAACCCAATTATACATACATACATACATACATATATATATATATATATATATATATATATTTAATACATATAATTTCTAATATAATTGTTTATATATATAATGTAAGAGAAGCACATGAATACAATAGAAACAGAGGAAGAACAAGCAGAAACAGAAAAACAACAATTTTATAATTCTATTATTCGATTGAATTTTTAGTGTGAGAACAAGCCAAACTGTCCCCAGTGCTCATGATACTCTACATAAAGCCCCCTAGTGCTCTCATTCTTCTCATCCCAAAGCAAGAGTTGACACTTCCCTCTTGACTTGTTTTAGCCCTATTCTTGGCAACCCCTTCTCACTTCTCTTATGTCCTTGAGTGTTTCAAAGTACGAAGTTTATTTTATTCAGTGTTTTGGGTTAGGAATCCATTCAAAGTGAGAAGTTTATTTTATTCAGTGTTTTGGGTTAGGAATCCACTAATATTAAAACATACAAAAACATGTTATCAATCCAAATTATCCAAGCAAACTTAAGAACACTAAATAAAATAAACTTCTCACTTTGAAATACTTGAGGACATAAGAGAAGTGAGAAGGGGTTGCCAAGAAAAGGGCTAGAACAAGTCAAGAGGAAAGTGTCAACTCTTGTTTTGGGATGAGAAGAATGAGAGCAATAGGGGGCTTTATGTAGAGTTTCATGAGCACTAGGGACGGTTTGGCTTGTTCTCACACTAGGGAATCTTTCCATGTTCAATTAAGACATTTTGGCAAGAATATTTTTCCCTTTCTCTCATGTACCCACAGAGTTTAGCAAGTTGGAGATTAGGGTTTCTTATTCACTAGATATGATTCTCATTTGGTTTCCTAATTATGCATGAGCACAAAAAGGGTTGGAATGCTTCTAATCTGATTTGGGACGTCCACAATAGTAGGATTTTGTGAACAAGAATCTTTCCTAGTTAATTCCTTTGCTTGGGCACTTCACATGTATCAAATGAAAACAATTCTCTTTTGGCATCAAGTTATATGTACACCTTAGGTCCATGGTTTTGATTTGTTTCCAAGGTTGGTGTATACAAATCAGCAAGTGAATTCTTTCTTTTTGGCGTCACATATGGCATAAGAAGTTTCTAACTTGGACTAGATCCCTGTCTTGGCTTCATGTGTGAATTTGGCAAACTTTTCTATTTCTGAATTTTTTTCTTTAATGTACACAAGATCACATTCCAATGTTCATGGAATCTTTATATTTTGGCATGTTTCCTCACAAGGGTAGTGGCTAGGTTTTGTACATAACTCATGCGTGGGTGGTGCACATTATCATCACTTGTTGGACACAAGATCATGGTTTCAAACTTCTATTCTAGGTTTAAGCAACTTTCTAAGTAGATAAAGGTGGGATGTCTAGCCAACTTCTATTCTTGAATTTAGTGTACAATATTACACCTAGTGGAACACAAGATCATCCTTAAAGTTTCCAATGTGCCTAGCTCAAAACGGCTAGGGTTTCTCACTAATGGGACGTTTTGTGAATGTAGGTGACATAGGTGCACATGATCATCGTTTATGTGTATATGAGATCATCCTTCTTGTTTTCTAAACAATTTGGAACGTCTCTAGGGTATGTGTGTACATGATCATGACATCATCACCCATGTGACTTGCACATGCTTAAAGGTGATTACACATTTTTGGGTCCATATGAATTTAAAATAAATTCATATCTCTCATTTGTCTAGGATTTTGGGCCCTTAGCACACACTTTTAGGTTCACATGAATTTAATAAAAATTCATAACTTTCAATTGGCTAGGTTTTTCTTCATTTTCTTTCCTAATTTAGATTCCCTTGATGCATACCAAGTAAATGAACTCTTCATTGTGCAAATGAAATAAATTTTGGATGTTTAAACTATTTGAGGTGTTTACTTCATTTCATTTCAATTCATTCGTTCCTTTTTCTCAAATTTCATTCTCCTGAGAGGTTTTTGAGTAAATTTAAACTTGCCAATTGATTCTAGAAATGAATTGGACTTCATTTATCATTTAATTTCATTTAGTACAAAATTTTAGGGTATTACATATGACCTTCGCCTAAGACAAAGAGTGCTAGCAGAGCTACATTGCTCAAGGTATACAGTTTATCTAGGCACCAATAAGATGTACGAGGATGCTCAACATTCATATTGGTGGCCAAGGATGAAATGAGATATTGCAACTTTCATACAAAGATGTGACACATGCCAACAGGTTAAGGCTGAGCACCAAAGACCTGGTGGTTTACTATAGCCCTTGCCCATTCTTGAGTGGAAATGAGAGCACATTACCATGGACTTTGTGATGGGGTTACTGCGGACTCAGCGAAGATATGATACTATTTGGTTCATTGTTGACAGACTGACTAAGTCTGCTTATTTCCTCCCGATTTATACCAAAGATTCAGATGAGTCACTAAGTCGATTGTATGTCCACGACATTATGAGATTACATGGGGTCCTAGTGTCCATTGTGTTTGATCAAGATGCTCAGTTTATGTCCCATCTTTGGCAAAGCTTATAGAATCAATTGGGGACTAAAGTACACTTGAGCACAACCTTTCATCCATAGATTGATGGTTAGTCTGAGAAAGTGATTTAGATTTTGAAGGATATGTGTCACACCCCGGCCCCTGCATTGGGCCCTTTGCAGCTCTACAGTCAAGCATCTCGCGGCATCATAGCTCAGCGCATGTGCTCGCCAGAGCGCCAGGATTTGGGACTTTGTTCGTTTTCTGTTTCTTTTTTGTTCAAGTCAAATAATTTCTTTTCTTTATTCGTTTCAAAGTAAAACAATCTCTTACACGAGATTTACTGTCAAATAACTTTCAATATGTTTTCAAATAACATTCAAAATTACATCACCGGAATTTCATAGGAAATAATACAGAAAATCAAAGTACCTGCGGAAGCTTTCTAATCTCAAAACATTCGTCTGAAATCATTGAATGCATTACTATTCATTCATAATATTTCAAACTATGAAATATCCATTCAAAATATACATGAAAAAAATAATAGGCTCATTGGCCAAAGTTTCAAACAGTGTTTGGTAATTTAAATAGTTCTATTTACACAAAATGATTACTAACTAGGCAACATGCCCATGTTCAAAATACATAAACTCTGAAATAGAGTTCAAAATAAAACATATCTGAAAACTCTCCACCAATCTTTCGGTCGATCAATCCTTACTGAGCACCAGGCCCATGAGTACCTGAAAAATCAATATGGGGTGAGCTCGAAAGCCTAGTGGATCTCTCCTACACATCACTAACATTATGCAGACCAGCATACAAAACATGCATGTGGTTTTATTACATTAAGGCGTTTCAATAACTTAATTGGTTATTTTTGTCAATCCGTCTAAACACTGTTAGGAATTAATTGAAAGAGTGAACCACCCTCAGTATTCCGCTTGTGGTCCTGGACACAACCAGGTGTGACATCCTTATCAAATAGAAGTCTACCTCTAAGACCACGATCCATGAAGATATGAAAATCATATAGAAACTACCATGATCTCCCAAATCCAGGGATTACATAGCCACTCACAGTTTGGCCCGATTTGGGAATACCTACGATGACGCCCTGACTACACCCTGATCATAATCTAAGTGATGCACCAGCGGACCGTCCATCGCCTCGATACATGGAGTTTCTAATTAAATCATTAATCTTCTTTAGTTTTCCAAACAAGATTTTCAAACCATACACCATAACATGTATTAAGCTATGCAAACTAGATCATATAAATCATTCAATAGACATTTAAGTAATCCATAACTCCAGAAACCACATAACTAGACATTATGATGTCATAGCAGCCATTCCAATTAGTTCACACATTCCTAGCATGATACTAAGTACAGGAATGTAATCAATCATCACATTTCATATCCTAAGTTTGCATAATACTAGTGAGTGAGGAAGAGATAGTCAACCCCACCTGTACACGCCGGAATACTGCTGGATAGTCGCTCCTCGCATAGCAGTCCAATACCGTCAATCTGCATCATTAGACGGTAGTGATACGTTACTTTGGGCTTTCAATACTCATTTAACCTAACCGTAGGGGCAGTGCTTTAGAGTGTACACAAAACACTGCAAAAATATTATTCGCGTCCATCGATTGCAGTCGGTCCTGTGTAGACTGCGGTCCACACACGATTTCTCACCCAATAGTGAGATTTCGCATGTGTACGACATACTTGTGATTCCCATTGCAGTTTAACACTTAAATCTAGTGTATTAGACACCTAACAATCATTCAAACGCATAAACTAGCTAAGGATTGGTGCTTACATTGTTTCTTCGCCGAAACCCCTTGATCAAGCCTTAAAAACGGAATCTTGTTTCAATTTGTTCAACCCCCTTCAATTCAACAACCAAATAACCATCATAAATCATCCACACTAGTGTCCAAACAAACACACAAGGAAAGGGAAAGGAGCTCACCACATTTGGCTTTGGTTTCTAGCCACTATACCCTCAACACAACACTCTCAAACGAATCTCCACCTTTTTGATTTACTAACAATTGATAATTACTTTAGATGAGATCAAATATTAAGGGAAACTCAAATGAAATTAGGGAACTCGCCTTCAAATCGCCCTTAAGTCGTCCCATCCAAACCCCAAGCTATTTCAGTGAGAAATGA
The DNA here is from genome assembly GCA_030144865.1 of Tinospora cordifolia. Lineage (NCBI taxonomy): Eukaryota > Viridiplantae > Streptophyta > Magnoliopsida > Ranunculales > Menispermaceae > Tinospora > Tinospora cordifolia. The sequence continues at coordinate 1,380 of JAJIYU010021107.1, read as the reverse complement.
GAAAGTTAGGGCTTGAATCTTTTTAAATCTCGCGCAATGACCGCGGTTGGCACTTTATGAACCGGGGTCACCCATGTGACCTAATTTTTTTCTAATTTCTCATCTGATGACCGTGGTCGCTGATGACCTCGGTCGCCAATGACTGCAGTTGCTGATGACCTAGGTCGTCAGTACAAAAATAATTTTTCAACATTTTCTCCAAGATTTTTCTCCAAATTTTAATACATGATACTATTTTATTTTGTTATCAAACATTAATACAAGCATTTAAAATATGGTTTCACATATTTTTACATTTTTTTCATAATTTTTAAAAATCCATTTTCGATTTGTATGCATTTGAAACATTTAAGGTATTATAATCTATCCCCCTTAAAAGAAATTTTGTCCTTGAAATTTAAAATAGAAAATACTTGTATAATGTGTCCAATCACTCATGCCTAGGGAAGAGATCTGGGTACTTCCTCTGCATCTCACTCCCTAACTCCCAGGTCGCTTCCTCTAGGTTATTGTGATCACCCTAGGTCTTATAATGTATACACGTCAACATGAATTTTTAAAAATTCAAAATAAATATAAAAATGAGTGAAAACTTGTTTTTAATTATCATTATATGATATTTGATCAAGCTAAAATTTATTTGAACATTCGGATAGCTAGAAATGTGTGCGAAAAGTGTTAAAAATGGGGGACACTGTTGCCGACCGCGGTCCGTGATATGATGACCGCGGTCCACGATGAAAAATTGTCCAGAAATGTGTTCAAAACACTATGGACTGCGGTCCTCATGGGATGACCGCGGTCCGTGATGAAAAATGGCCCAGAAGTGTGCACAACACACTGAGGACCGCGGTCCACAGTGGAGAAAATGCGTGGAATGTGTACACAACACTATGGACCGCGGTCCACAGAGGAAAAAATGGCATGAATGAGTGTTTTGTCACATGGGTGACCGCGGTCCATAAAGTGAAGACCGCAGTCCATGAAGAAAAGCAATGTCCAATGATCGAGGTCCAAAAAGTATGACCGTGGTCCGTGTTCAGGCTATATATGCATTTTAGGCGCAGATTCGATCATTTCTCACTGAAACGGGTTGGGATTCGGAGGAGGCGACTGGAGAGCAGCTCAAGGTGAGTTTTGTGATTTTCTTTGAGTTTTCTTTAAGTTTTGAGCTCCTCTAGTGAATCAAAGTGATTAAGATGCATTCATCAGCTTGTTGCTGTAAGTTAGTGGTTAGTGGCTGGAAACCAAGTCAAATGGGATGAACTATTGTTTATTCTCTTATATGTGTATTTGGACACTAATATGATGGTTTTGGGATGGTTATTTGATTGTTAAAATGAAAGAGTTGATGTCATTGAAAGTGAATCCCGTTTTTAG
>JAJIYU010021106.1:0-10177 GCA_030144865.1 Tinospora cordifolia | reverse complement strand
ATTTTTTATTAAACAAAAATAAAAAAAAAAAAAAAAAAAATAAAAAAAAAAAAAAAAAGAAAAAAAAAAAAAAAAAAAAAAAAAAAAAAAAAAAAAAAAAAAAAAAAAAAAAAAAAACATTTGCAAGTACTGGCCAACAAACCTCAGGAGGGTCAAACTTGGCACCCAAATTGCTCAGTTTTGCATGGGCTTCAGCATAGTCTTTGTAAAATGCATCTTGATCTGTTGCATATTTCTCAGCATAGACCTAAAGAATTTCTCATTACTTTTTTTCCACAAAATAATAATGAAGAACAAAGAATAGAATGCAACTATCTCACTATGGCTAATTTGTTTAATGGGAACATCCACTTTCCTTACCTTGAATGAAGGATCTTCAAATAGAACAGCATCCGTGGGCAAAACCAGCAAGTCTTCATCCCTTCTTTCCTTGATATCCTGAATGGATTCATAAATCAGCAAACAGGAATAATAAAGAAAGTTTTATTTTGTAAGGAGGGCCCGTGTGGTTTCATACTTTGAAATAAGAGTTGTCAAACTTCAACCATTTCACAGTCCATGATTGCCCCCCAGGTGCTCCAGGTCCATCTTTCTGCATTAAACCAACAATACAATAATCAATAATCAAATATTACATGTTACACTTCAGAATACGTAAATTCAAAAAGAATTTGATAAAGAATATCCGTTAAACTTGTGATTAACCTTCTTATGATGTACCATTTTTTCTGAGAATAGACAACTGATATGTCAATAGAATTAAAAAAAAAAAAAAACAGAACAAAGTCAGCAACAGTAAGCACCAGCAGTATTCAAAAAACAACAAAAAGCCAAACATAAGAGGACCAAAGCCCACAATGAACCTAACAAATTAGATTGGGCATTACTCGATTCCTAAACCAATAATCAATAGAGAAGTCCCATTAATTTTTAAATCCACCATCCAAGAACTAGCTAAAGAAAATTTTCATTCCAAGACCTGCAAACCTCCAACAACCACCATAAAAAATGCAATTATTATATTCCATCCAAATCAGCCCCATTGTTGTAAGGTTAGTCAAACGGATTATCTTAGTTTGGTTCCCATTGAGACCTCTAATATGTGAGATTATCATCACTTCGTTGGAGAAGGTTGGAGCCAAGTTTCTCCCCCTAAACCAAAAGTGCCATTAATTCCAACTTTGTAAAGAGTAGGAAAGTCTGAAGAACAAATGACCAAAATCATCAACACTATCATAAGGAGCAATAGTGACGGTGCAAAAAAAGGAAGCTGTCTTTGAAGCTCATCACCCTTGTTAAGTTTATTGTGTGTCACAATCCATCCAAACATTTTAACTTGAGCAGGAACAAGATGTCCTCTAATTATGGTAGAAAAGGAAATTAAAAAAAAAAAAAAGAAAGAAAGAGAAAAGGAAGAGGGCATTAATTAAGATCTAAAAACAAGGATGGGCAGGAGAATTGACACGATCCAAACAATCTTAGCCCAAAGACAACCGACAACAAAGATAACAAGTTGGCATATTCAACCGTTTGGCCATCAATGACATGGGCAATCGTATGGTTGGGAGATATAGATTCATGGTAGAGATTTGGGAAAAAATTGACAAGTGGAAATCAATTAACCACCTATCCTCCCAAAATCTAAAGGTCCTACCATCCCCAACAACAGGCTAAAAATGAGGGAACAAAACAGGAAGTACGGAAAAAATGAAGCACCAAGGACCATGAGAAGTGGAACAAGTGGTGGGGGTGATCTTCCTACCGAACTCCATGATACCATACTCACTAGTGATAACCTTTACCCAAAAAGACATCCATTTTGTAGAATCTCCATTACCTTAGCTAAAAGAGCCATATGTCTGTCAAAAATAAATAAATAAATAAAATACTAACACCCAAGCCACCTTCATCTCACAGTCTTTGAACAAAATTCCAACTCATAAGGTGTACCCACTACATTTATCTGCCCCCTTCTGCAACAAGCTTTTAATTCTTCTCTCAACAATCATGGCAACAGCAACCAATGTACGAAAAAGGGAAAAATAGTAGGTTTTGAATACTTGACAAGTCTCTTCCACCAATTGAGCCTCCTATCAGAAGTCTCAAATCCTTAAAAGACTTGAACCTAGAAAGACTTAAGAGGTCACCGACTCAAAGAGCAACTAATTCAAGCAGCCATCCTAATCAACATATTTTGGTCACAGTTGATGCCTGACAGCTAACTTTTCATCAAACTCACTTTGAGAACAGACAACTTGCAGAAGTACATAGTTTTTTTTTTTTTTAAAGAAACGGTATTTTATTAATAAGGTAAAGGACTACAAAATTACTTAGAAATTCACTTTACTCATTCTAGGATTCCTTCCTATAGTACATTGTTCCACCCGCTAAGCCAATCAGACATTGAATAACCCATCGATAGAGTCCTATGACTAATCCAGAAAAAAGCTAGGTAGTGAGATTCCTCCCAAATGTGTGATGGTGGGGTGAACTTATCCAAAAAAAATCATAGCATTTCGTTCCTTCCACAAGCACCAAATCACTGCCAAACTGGCCGCCATCCAATGAACCCTCCATTTCCTAGCCACCTCTTCCCAAAACGGTCAGACACCCCTATGATTATCTTGACCATCTCCATTAGAAAAGATGGGAAAGTGATTCCTCTATCGTTCCCACAGAAAGGAAGCGAAGTTGCACTGACCAAAGATATGAGCTGTCGATTCCCCATTCTACTTACACAAAACACAGCAAGACGAGAACAAAACCCATGCTGGAAACCTTTCCTGAATCATATCTCTTGGATTCACCTTCTCCTTGAATACAATCCATGCGATGAACTTCATTTTTGATGGCACAGGTGCTTTCCACATTTCCTTGAGAATAATGTTAGGAACAATAGAAGGATCTTCAATCATTGATAAAAAAAGGGATTTTGAAGAGAATTCTCCTAAATTTTCATTAACCCACCCAATCTCGTCCTCCCTGTTCCTTAGCTCAAAATTTCCTAGTAATGAGCGAAGCCCTTCTGCTTCTGATTCGCACCTCGGACCAGCATTGACTCGCAAATGAAACTGCCACCGATCCGATGACCTTGGATCCTCTTGCACCATGAAAAAAGAGATAGGGTGATTATGTGTTGTTGACTGTCTATATAATCTAGGAAATCTATCAATAAATGCTTTATCTCCCATCCACACATCCTCCCAAAATCGCAGACTTTCCATTACCCTCACTAAATCTGATATAGGGATCAAAATATGAGTGGGTAGAGGAAATAAACTTCCACGGGCTTCTAAACGTAGTCTTTCTCTGAACATTGGCATCTCTACCATTGGGATCCATTCCATGTTTGCTACTGATAATTTTCCCCCAAAGCTAATCCTTTTCTTTTGAAAACCGCCACAGCCAATTTGCCATTTTTATTTCTTGCCATCAAATTTCCAATCCCAAGCCCACCTAGCTCCTTCCTTCTCTGGAATTGAGACCACTCCACCAAGTGCATACCATTGTTTCCATCCTGTCCTTCCCAAAGGAAATCGCGCATCAACCAGTCCATCCAATTGGCCACCCCTATTGGAAGTCTAAAAATGGACATGTAATACGTCGGAAGGGCATCTAACACTGATTTAATTAGTGTAAGTCTTCCCCCTTTTTAGAGAAAGGCCATTTTCCAGCCATCCAATCTTTACCCACCTTTGCGACAACCAGATCGCAAAACTCTAGCTTTCTAAGATTTCTCCTAATCTGCATCCCTAGATACTTGAGAGGCCACTCCCCCTGTTCACATCCAATACATGACGCAATCGTTCCAATCCATTCCTCCAAGGTAGATATCCCCACGATAGATGATTTTGCCATATTCATCCTAAGCCCCAATAATCAACTGCATTCGCCATCTCTTCCTCACCATCAAGAAGAAGCAATGTTTCTAATCAAAAAACATAAGATGAGAAATAACTATGTTGTCTGTGCCAATAGAGAACGCTTGAATAGGAGAGGTAACACATGCCTTACACATCATTCTAGAAAGAACATCTGCCACCAAAGTGAATAAAAAATGGGGACAATAGGTCGCCATATCCCAACCCTCTATAAGCATTGAACTCCTTGGAAGCCTTGCCATTAATAACGGTAGAGAAGGACTTGAACACCCACCAATCCATCCACACCATCTCTTTCCCAAAAAAAAAAAAAAAAAAAATATATATATATATATATATATATATATCACATAAAAATCTCATTCAAGATGGTCATAAGCCTTGTCAAAGTCCACCTTGAAAACGACACCCTAACACCTTTTATATCTACAATTATCCACCAAATCATTGTAACATTTTAATATAAGCATTCTCCTTGGAGTAGGATTTACAAAAACAATGGGAATATTTTTAGGAAAGTATTGATTGGAAATGTTCAGCAATATCTGGCCAACTCGATTTCTACATAAGAAGGCCTTCTGCATTGGTTTGAAGTATGATATTTGTACCAATAACCAGGACTATAGTTTGGGATCTCTTATAATTTAATAGATAAGCAAATTTTGCATGGTGGTACAAAAAGCACACATCTCTGAAGTTGGTAAAGAGGTGGATTTGGAACCCAAAAGTTCTAGATTCAACTTTTGTCACTACCTCACCCTAGGAGGATGAGGGGAATTAATGGATCATTATCAGGCCTGATACTTCCCCAAGAGTGTGGTATGGCGATGAATGGTCGTGGAGAATGTTATACAACTAACTACTAACTATTAATGTTATTTTTCCAATATGCTATATATATATATATATATATATATATATATATATATATATATAAAGCACATATCTTAGTTTTCACCTCAACCACAGTTTTATATATAAAGCACTCTCACTTCTATAGGAAGCAATAGATAAGGATCTAAGCATTACTAAATGAGAGGCCCTATATACGTAATGAAAAAGGTCATAGTGACTCCTATGTGAAATGGCTAGAACATGGGGTGAAATTCAAATGGTTGTCATGGCAACAGAAGACCAAAAGGTTTCTCTGCAAATAGTTAAGATAAAACAACCATTTAGCCATTACTTACGTAAATTCAGGACTTTCTAGAGGATAGCATCTTGCTCGGAATCCATACGCTCAACAAGTTGTGATTGATACATTGATGATTAAGACAGGCAATATTGAAGTGTGAGCTTTTCTACAGAAATTATAAATCTTAATAAGAAACAAATCCTACAGAAATCATGAATCTTATAATTTGCTATGAGATTCTTATAATACATAAGAATTCTCCCCAAAGTCTTTTTTCCCAACAACATTGGGTCTGGTTAATGTTGCACCTCCTATTTTGCAGGTTTATTCTACAAAAGGGAAAGAAGGAAATTTTGAATGAGGTTAACTTAATATATCACAATCATTGCAAGTACAAAAGGAAAAGAAAAGAATACCCTTTTTCTTCCCTTTTTATGTGTTCATGGATATCTTGTAAGAAGAATTTGCTTACCATACAAGTTTTGAAATGGTAAGTTTTCGTAATGAGTAATGTATGAAGACTAAAGAGATCATCCATACAAAAACATTAGCCTATTTTGGATCTTTAATAAGAATCAAATAACTATTTAGCAACCTTAAAACCTAAATTCCCTGTATTCATGGATATTGAATTACATATGTTCTTTTAAACACAATTCATAACAAATCTTAAGATTCTTACATTGCAAGCCTAATCTAATTCATTTAACTCCCAAATGATTTGATTCTGAGGAACATAGTTGATACGACTCTCCATTTTCTTCATTAAAAAAATCCTGAACATCTAACAGAAACCCGTATCTGAAATCAACAAATATATTAGGATAAGAGAGCGAGAGAGAGAGAGAGAGAGAGCGAGAGAGAGAGAGAGAGAGAGAGAACAGAAACAAAAAGAACAAGGAAAACAGAAATTGTCTCTACTACCATACTTAAACAAACATTTGTGGCTTACTTCCCAAGTTGTGGTTCTTGTGCAATAAACTAAAGCTATCAGGATTCATTAACTGCTTGTAAATAAGAATCCAAAAGTATCATCATCATTATATTATATGAAATAATAGAAGACATGTTTCTCAACCACATCACATGTTGTGAGCGTTATCTTAAAAATTTGTATAGATCATCAATATACCTCAGGCTTCAATAGTTTTACCAACACAGAATTACAGATCACGATTAATAGCAACACTAGTAAGTGTAGTTGAACTGTTAATGAAAGAGTGGTCTTCTTCAGTCATATAATGATGAAACAAAAAAGACCAGAGGAAATGTAGACCACTAACAGTGTACTTTGTTTCTGGTTTGCCCCAACCACTGCGTTCTGGTCTTGCCCTCCCCAGCGTGTGCGCACCAGATAGTGCAACTATTTCCTGGACATTATACAAAGGATGTTCAGAAGCATAATAAATGATGGAAACTAAAAGTAACAAAATATAGCGGATGACAAACTTAACCTTGTCATTTAAGCCCATTCTATAGAAGACATCACGTAGATGATCAGCTGGTGAAGGAGGTCCAGCATCTAACCAAAAAAAAAGGAGAGAGTTTGAAAAATTAGTTTTCAAGAATGCAAAAAACTATTTAGCTTTTGGTCTAAAGCCAATTAAAAGACCTAGCAACAGGTCTCTTGGTAAGACTATTCAAGTATAGATATTATTTCCCTGACAAGGCTACCCACTTATGAATTATTTCTTTGTTTAATCTTTATGTGTGTTGCTAAGGGATTGGAGCACTTCATGAAAAAAACTACTTTAACAGGATAAAGAAAATTCAGCATTTGTGCCATTTAGTTGGAACAAAGGATGTACTTGGTATCTATTATAACCATTTGGCAAAATTTAAAGAGTAGGAATGAACATAAGTAGTGATTGTGGCATCTGGAAAGAATTCAATGCGTTAAAAATCTGACAAGTCATCCAGATTAAACAAGTTTGTCTTGGCTGAAAGGAATTATCAGTATCAATACCAAGTAAGATTTTTTAAGACTATAAGCTAAAAAGATATCTCTCAACCAAACCCCCTCCCCCCGCCCCCCTCTCTGCCATCCTCTTCCTATACGCACAACAACAAACAAACAAAAATATATAAATAAATAACTTGGACTTTTTTTTTTGAAAAGAATAGATAAATAAATAAATAACTTGGACATCAATAATAGCTTCGGTGAAAGGAAGAGTTAACATTTTCCAAGTTTTCACCTAATAGGAAAAAAGCTAACTTTGGTTATTTGTTCATATGGTAGATACAACTCTTACAACATTACACTTCGAATGATTTTTCCTTGACACTCTGATGGGTATTTTGAAGTCCTTTCAATTGTCAAGCATGCTAGCAATTAAATCAAAAGTCCCTTCCGCAGGATCAGATTGTTTATTGATCAAACAATCAAAATAAGCTTACATGAGGAAAAAAAAAATGATAGCCATTTAAATTAAATTAAAGACGAAAAATAAGAATTATTTCGATGCAGGCAAGCCATTCTGTCTACATATAGAATAGAAATCACTATGAAAAATTCCAATAAGGTGAACAATTTAACACCATACATCATTCTAGCTCCAACACGGACAGTAGGGCACACAACGAAATAACTAAAAAATATATATATCAAAAATAAATAAAAAAAATTATACCAGGAAGCTTTCCTTCATCTGGGCACATTTCAGGACCAGAAGTATCAACTCTTCCATACTTCATAGGGATTTTGGGTCCTCCGGCCTCCTGGAAGTTGTGAATGCCTTTGTAAATACACATTTTTTTTTTACATAAATTTATTAAGTATGTTCTTGGGAATTTTATGTGCAAGTAAGAAGACCTCCACAGCAGTAGCACTGGCCAACTGGAATAAATCAGCATATGTCACACCCGGATACTTGTCTTTGATAGGCTGGAGGAGCTTTACTGCATTTATTAAACCTGAAACGCAGTTGATGAGATAACAGTAACGTCAAACTAGCCAGGAACACACCTAGAGCAGAACCATTACCAGCATTAGCTCCATGTTTCAGTTCTGGTTCAAATCTCAGACTTCCATTAGCTCCACCTCTTTGTGGCCATTCTTCGATGTTCTTGTCATAAGTACCAGCATCATGCCATCCCAGTCGGACCTGTAATTATAATAATATCAAAACCAAAAATGCTTAAAAACTTCTTTATTTGTTTTATTTATTCCCTGGCTCCACTTATGCCTCAAATTAAAAGAACTGAATATAGCATCAGAAAAGAAAGTGCAGCTGAAACATGCAGTTAGCAGTCATGGATTTTGCAGAGTTCAGAGGACTCAAATGACTTTAACATATAGAATGTCACACCACGCATTCTCAAATTTCATGCATAAATGCTACCTTATGCTAATAGGGCAGAAAATTAATGCTTTTATTCAACAAATTCCATATTCCAGAGAGCGGCGTTGAGGTATACCAACAAGTACTAAACCCTCTCAATATCATCACCCTGTTTATTAGCATGAAACTTAATTTATTACTCAAGGCATGAGAAAATCTACACAACAGGATCAGTGTCTTTTGAAGCCACAACTTCGCTGGAACCTTAAACATTGTGCCATGGATCTCAAACCAATTCAAACAGATTACAGCCATAAAACATGGAAAAAAAAATTTTCAAAGCATTCAGCTCACGTGATGGCGAATGAACTCACCAATAATGGTGCCTTTGAACACTAAAAGAACAAATCACAAAATAACACAGAGCAAACATAGTACATTCATCTGTAACTTGCAAAAAAACACAGAAAATCACCTTTCCCTATTGCCACTGATAATTGGAACAGTTTACGGCAGTGTTTGCCCTACTATTCGAACACAGGAATTAAATAGTTAAGCTAAAATTCAGACAATAATTTGTTTTCGTGTAAAATCTTGAAAAGCTGTTTCCAAATTCAACCAGTGCAACATATTTTCTGCATTAGTGATTTTAGGATTTATAAATCTGTACCAAAATCACAAACCAAACAGAGCCTCACCAAGCATGGAATCCACGCACTACTGCAGCAATAACCGCATTGTTCACAATCATAATCAATCAAAAATTTGTTATAAAAAAACAACTCAATCTAGCACACCAAACGAAACTTCTCGATATCGATTCAGTTACCATGATCGGATGGCAGAAAGTGGTTCTGAGAAGCTCCTTGACATCCTCTCTCGCACTTCTCAACTGATCAGGATTGGAAGCGAAGCAAACCGTCCGACTCACAGTTCCGCCAACATTACGAGATTGAGAGCAGGATCCGCTCTGAAGTTTCTGAAAACGAACAGAGAAAGCGTTAGAGATATTCTTCGGAGACAGAAGGGAGATCAGTGAAGTGCAAAGCTAGATGAGGAGAGGAAGAACCTGGCGGAGAGAGGCAGAATGAAGAGGAGAAAATCGCAGGGAAGAGAGGGATTTGAAAGAAGAAGGGAGGAGAGGAAGTGAAGAGCTAGCGGTTGTTGCAGAGTGAAGAAGAAGAAGACGAGAGGCGGCAACAGAAGCCAAAGTGGCCATTTCTTCATGTGCAAAGCTTAGCCCCTGCCGTTCGTTTTTGTTGCCTCGCTTCTCGCACTCGTCACACCCTTTTTTTATTTTTCTTTTTTCCCCCTTTTTCTTTTCTGGGTTTATTTAAAAAAAATTAAGAGTTTATTCAAAATATTTTAAGAAATTATAGCAACAAAAATAATGAGGATGAATAAATTATATTCTTGTATTAGAGCATTTAAAAATGATAATGAGGATGAATAAATTATATTCTTGAATAAATTAAAACTATATATATGGTTTCTTAAATTTGTGTTTATACTATGCCTAATTTTTAAGAAAAGATCAATTTTTTATAATATTAACTACTGAACAACACGTGTATTGCACTATTTAAGTTTCATCTTGTGAAGTTCTAAATATACAATGAATAACGTATTTGTGAATTAAAATCAGCTAATAAATTCTTCATTTTTTTCTTCGTTGCTATTAACAACGCAGTGCATTAAAATGAGCTAACCCTACCGCTCAATACATACTTAGCCGAGTCTACGGCTACGCTATAGAGATGAGGAAGATACTTAATGGAATCAGACAAATATTCATGTCACCAAAACTTAAAAGCTTCGGTCAACCTTTCCAAAGATTTAAAAAACAATTTTCTCTGCCTCATTTTTCTGCAGATTTT